>JANHFO010006322.1:34682-59705 GCA_032468095.1 Pareas carinatus | reverse complement strand
TCTCTCTCTCTCTCTCTCTCTCTCTCTCTCTCTCTCTCTCACACACACACACACACACACACACACACACACACTCAGCAACCACTGGCAATTCCTATAGTTGGGATTTACAATATCTATAACAAGTCAGAGAAAGACTTTTCTCTGACAGAACACAGACCAACCTGGACCATCTGCATTCCAATCAGCTCAGAAAAGAACAGTGAAGGAAAGAGTAATAGGTGCGGATTGCCTAAGGCCTCAAATCACCTATGACAATGAATTGCCTGATTGGTAGCTAGGATGAACAGAGAGGCTGAAGTTGTGATGGGGATGCTCAAGGCAAAACAATTCCCAGGGAGAGAGATGGATTTGAACTGTATTAATTGGAGCTAGGTTTTTTCTGGGCTACACTCTTAAATCATTAGTTGTTTACCTGGAGCATTGGACAAATGATGGGAATTAATAGCTTCTATTTAAAGCAACTGCTTTTGCTTAGTTATAGAATGTGTCTTGATGATATTCCCCAGTCCCTTTGCATCCACACAATTTCTGCCCTTCATTTCATCACCCAAATACGGTGGAAAACCTTTTGGGAAAGGAGTAACTGCAGGGGAAGGGTGGAATTCTTTGGTTCCCAAGCATTGACTGCAATGAGGATCATGTCTGAGAAAAGCGCAGATTATATAGTGTGCATGTATATTTTCTGCCCCTGAAGACTCACTTCTTTCTTGTGGACAGGCTATTAAGTGCTGGCAACTCAAAACAGGCAAGATGTGAATTGCAGCAGTGCATTTCCCACCTCTCCACTCTCATCCCCACCTACATGCATAAATGTTATAGCATAGCAACCACCAATTTGATACACATACACACACCCATATAAGTTGTTCCATGTGTGCATAGTTAATTCTAATGCTTTAATATGCCATTATTGACCACATCTGAAAGAAAGAAACCTGAGCTAGGTACATTGTTTTTGAACCATCACAGATAAAATTTGCCATCAGGTAGAGAAGCAGAATCTACACTTTTTCAGGACTGTGTATGGGGTGGGAGTATTTAAATCATAATAAGCCTTCCCCCCTTTTCCCCCATTGGAGCCTGGTGGTTCAGTGATTAGAATGCAACTCTGCTCACAGTCTGGAGTGTGATCCTGACGGGGCACAAGGTTGACTCAGTCTTCCATACTTCCAAGGTTGATAAAATAAGGACCCAGATTGTTTGAAATCAATATGCTGACATTGTAAACCACTCAGACAGTGCTGTAAAGCAATATGGGGTGATATATATATACATCTAAGTGCTATTGCTATTGTTAAAGTGGCATAAAAATGCTAATCAACTTCAACAAGATCGCAGTTTGTTCTGAGCACCAAAAAAAAAAACCCCAGGTGTGGACTTCCCTTTTGCCATTTTTTGAACTGAATATGGATATTCCCAGATAAAGATTTTGATCCAGAATGGCCCTTGTGCAAATACTGGAAAGATTTCAGCAAACTCTCTCAACAATGAAAAGGGAAAGAAACAGATTTTGCCAACTCTCCACTACAGATTCCTGCAGTGTCTCCCATGGTATTCTGTTCAGCCATGCCCTAATCCTCCAACACAGACTGAGGGGAGTACAGAAAAAAAAACCAGAATATTTCCATCCACCCCAATTAACAGAGGCATATTATATGTGAGACTTCATCATATTGTGAAATTGTATTTTTTGGGATGCAACCATCTGTTCTATAGATACGAAACAGTTCGATAAGAGAAATTGCCTTGTCTAACTACTGGGGAAGAAAACTGTAAGCTTTGAAATGATTTTCCTGTTAATTAGTGTATGTTAATCATTCTGTGGTTTATTTACCAATAAAAATTGACCAAATCAACATTCCATTTGCTGAGACCACCAAAGTAACAGCAAATCAATATTAATGCCATATGAGAGTCTCTCCCCTAAAGTAGGGACAGAAATTGTGAGAAATATCAGCACATTCAGCTTTTATTTTTTAGAATATATATTTTCATCCAGTTGTCTTAAACCTCTGAGACAAAGAATAGAAGTGTATCCATGTAGCTCAAATTGCTCCCCTTATTTTCATCATTCCATGAAGATTCTTTCACAGATTCGGTCTTTCTTAAATTAGCCATTAGAAACGAGCAGAGGAAGTAGGAGGTGATTTCTGATGTCTTGTTGATTACACGTGTCTTTAAATTATGAAGGTTGAGGAATTTCCAAAATGTCAAAAATGTCCTTTTTCTCTAGAGTCAATTAGCTATTGCTATATTCTGTATGAATACAGAAGAGATATTGAAGAACTAAGAGGAAAGGATTAGTTGCATCCGGGGAGTACAGAATAGATAGTGAATTTAAGAATCAGGACTAGAAAGTCATAAAGTCTTAGAGGCATTACTAGAGATACAGATACAGATATAATTCTGTGAGGTATGTATCTGAATAATAAAAGAAATGTTTTAACTATTGAAAGTGGATGAATACTATGAAAATATGTGGAAAGAAAATAGATTGCAGATAATATATTTTATGAAAATCAAAATTTCCTCAGCCAACAACATTGGAGAAACTTGACTATTTCCAGTTTTCTAGCTGAAACTGAAAGAAATATACAAGTCAGACAAAATTAGGTTCACAATTTAATCTCTTTAATCTGTAGTAAAATTCATGAGCCATGGATAATGCCACATTCTGCTAATTTACTATGGCTGGAAACTATAGTTTTCAAGTATATAGAGTAATCATTTTTTCTCCTGGAGTGTATATTGTACTAGATGTGGTTTAAAGCGGGCTGCTTGTGACTGCCTTAATCCACGATATCCAAGAAGCTTCTGAATGTATCTTAACAAGGCAGTTGATTGTGACACCAATCCATATATTAATATGTGCTAAGGAAGGCAGAACAACAGAGAATGACATTCAGATTCTTTAAAAGCTATGTCTGTGGATGAAGGATCATTTTACTTATTTTGCTGCTCTCCATGTCTAAAAAATATTCCAAGTGGCTTTGAAAAATCTCACAAGTATTCTATAGAGTGCGCTGTAGGTAAAAAAACCTGAGCTATATGTACAGAATGTTGCTGCTAGTTTGGAATTAATTGGCACCTGTCGAAAGGATATCCTATGACCTCTCTTTCTTAGCCTAAAGCCCTGCTAATTATTATAAGTAGAGAAGAAACAGTAGGAAATCTTTGATATTGGGTTTTCTCCGGTTGATGTCCAGCTGTACAAGCAATAGAACAAAAATATTGTACTATTCACATAGCTGTAGTTTCTTACATAGGTGAAAGGGGAAAACCCTATTAATTATTTATTATATTTCAGTAGCCATTCTCCACCACACTGAAATCATTTGAAATTGGTTGTTATTTGAGAGTTATCTTGAATCACGAAAGTTTTTATTTTTAGGTCTCTAGTCCTTGAAATCTTGAGTCACTTATTCACATCCTTCCTTCAGTTCTCAATTAATCCACCAGCTTTTCCAGGTTTTAACATAAATCAAGCCTCTAAAAGGCCAGCAAATAGAGGAAGATATTTGATGGTAATCCTGTCATTCCCAAGGGCTAGTCTTCTGCTATTACAAGTTATTAAAAATAAAATCCAAGCAGGAAAAAAAATACCCACAGCAATAGTAAGAATGATTTAAGATGCTCAGCTTTCACTTGGCACAGGAACTCCCCAGGTGGACCTGACTAGGAGAATTAAAATAGAAAAACTTTGCACAAAGTTAAGAGGTTTTTGGCTGGCTACAGACTACATACTGAGTATCAAAGAATTTAAAACCGAAAAATCCATGTCCTATGAGATGTAAAAAGGTGGATTTGGAGATAATAGTTATTTTTACTTAAGGTTCTTAAGTTGGTATGTTAGATATTGGCCTTAACCCACATATAAACCCTTATTTCCCATGCCAATGTATAAGAGACACACACAAAAAAATAACTGCAGAATCTTATAAATGTAAAAAAATAATTGGGGGGAGAAAATACCCTTTAGGGTTTTTAGTTTTTTAGTTTTGAACTCTATACTTCCCTTTTTTATCAAAATACAATCTATTAAAAATGTCAAAGAGTGAGGGATACTGTGATGCATATTCCAAAACCTGATATAAGGTCATTTACAAGGTGCCCTATCTTGACAAATTTACTCTTTGGGAACCTGTGTATTTACTTGATTTACATGCTAAGGAAGTTGATTTCACTGCTCCAGAGTCTTTCGAAAGGGAGCATTCTAAATTCACTTGATTGTAATAATCCCAGTTGACCTTAATAGGCAAAATTTCCCTCATTGGATTCAATTTAATTTAACACAGGAAGCCATTTAAATTGGTACTTCTCAGGATTGGTTAGAGGACCTACAGATTTTCATGATCAGAGAAGCAACTGTTTCAGAAGTCACAATGGTTTTTAAAGGGTTGGATTTATTCTGTAAATGTAGAAAGTAACATGTAGCTGTAGCTACATTGGTCTCAATTTTGGAAAAAGTGCTGAAAAGGCTGTTGGGAACACCAGACGCATCCTGGATCCAGGCTTCTAGCATGTAGTTTCAGCTCAAGAAAGACATTTGCTTTGGTATTCATAGTCTCTGCATGCTTTTAATTTACATCTTGCAAAAATCACAGACAATCCTAAAGTTTAATAAGAATCCATGATAGAGATGTCTTGCTCCATTGTAGAAAAGATAACTTTTCCTGACTGATCAAAAAAAAGTTTGGTCTACACAAAAAATTCAAAATATCTTCATACGATACTTTTAGTCTCCATATTGCTGTTCTCATAGAATAATACGAATACAATAAAATTTACACTGATAATAATTTTAGATTTGCCTTTCTCTGCCTAGAACTTATAAAGAACTTTCTTATATGTTACCGTATTTATCTTGCTATCCTGGCAACCGTATTTGTTCCCAAAGAGATCTCTTTCCCTGCAGTACAAAACAGAAAATCTACTAAAATTAGCAAGTGAAATAGCTATAAATTAAAAGTAGCTAGGATGCTATCATTGTGTAAAGGGAGGGGGGAAGAGAGAAATGAATGTTCCAAATTGATTTTATTACTTTTGAAAAGTTCTGTTTCTAAGATTATTTTTGAAAATAGGTAATTACTAGTATTGGTATTTTTGAGGAAAAAATGGAAAGCAAGCTAATGGAGGCTTTCATTCATTTGAAAAAGAATCAATGCTAAGCATTCCTACAGTCCTAGTAAACATCACAAATAATTATGCTTTAGTTCTTTAGAAAAATTGATTTTAAATCAATCTGAATCAATGAAAAGACTATAGGGAAACTGGGTTGACCAAGAAAGGATTTAAAGGTGCTATTGCCTTCAAAGCAAAGACCGATGATGCCAACAAAAAGGAAAAGTTAATAATACCAGACTTTAATTTTTTTAGCATTTAAATGTATGCCATATTGTTTACTTGCAGACTATGGATCAATTTGGCTGATCTGTGGTTGTTAATTTTGTATGAAATCAGGCTGGGCTGCTTCAATTCTATTATATTCTCTAAAAAAGATTGCAGGAATCTTCCTTAAGGGTTACAGTATAAATCCAATTACTCCCAAATGACTGGCTGTCAGAGAATAAAGAATAAATCCTATTAGTCTCTCCAAAGATTGTGCACAGATTCCCAAGAGACAGGCAGCAGCTATCCTACCATAACTTTGGTTTAGGGAGAGTGTTTATACAATGTGTATATCCCATTATTTATAGAGACAGTACAGACTTAACAGCAAGATAGAAGACATAAATTCTAGCCCCCCCCCCGAAGGATTGAGCTTCTGTAAGGTGCAGTAAATGACTATTACAAATTTGGTTCTGAGCCTGATTTTTGAATTTTGTAAAATATTCCTCAACAGACTACGAATATAATTGAATGGAGTTACTTTTTAAAACATAAATCAGAAATCTTTAAGCCTTTACCATTCTTTTTGAAATATATTTCAAAACAATATATTTCATTAGAGAGAAGTGACATTTTTTTAAAATTAATGCATACATCTACAAAACACAGTCCATATGCTTTATTACACCTTAGTTTGATTTAGCACTAGTGTTTGATTTGACTATTTGTAACTCTTGCCCAGGATCAGAACCAGTTATTTTATGCTTGAATGTCACTAAATCAGTGTTTGTCATCCAGGATTTGAAAATGCAAAATGAAAAGGAGGGGGACAAATGCCACTGTGCTACATCAAGTAACTACATGAGAAAGCTAGGCAGAATAACAAACTTGGAAGAGACATTGGAGACGTTTTAGTTTCCTGCAGAAGCATGAGATCCTATGTTGTTTCAGATAAATCTGTTGTCCAATCTCTTTGAAAAACTCTAGTGATGGAGTACCCACAACTTCTGGAGGCAAGTTATTTCACTGATTAATTGTTATCATTTTCAGGAAATTTCTTCTTAATTCTAGGTTGGTTCTCTCCTTGATTAGTTTCCATCCATTGTTTCCTGTTCTGCCTTCAGGTGCTTTGGAGAATAAGTTGACTTCCTCTTTTTTGTGGCAACCCTTTAGATATTAGAGCACAGCTATCATGTCATCCTAGTCCTTCTTTTCATTAAAGTAGACATGCCCAATTCCTGTAACTGTTCTTTATCTCTTTTAGCCTCTCCTAATAATCTTCGTTGCTCTTCTCTGCACTCTTTCTAGAGCCTCAACATCTTTTTAATATTGTGGTGACCCAAACTGGATGTAATATTCCAGTTGTGGTCTTACCAAGGCATTACAAATTGGTACTAACTAAGAGTCCCCATGATCTTGATTCTATCCCTCTGTTAATACAGCCTGTGACCTCATTAGCTTTTTTGGTGACTGCAGCACCTGGCTGGTCTTTATTTCAGTAATTGTCCCCTAGGAGTCCAAGATCCTCCTCACGGTTACTGCTATTGAGCCAGATACCACCAATTCGATATATTTGCATCTGGTGTTTCTTGCATAAGTGTAGAACTTTGATTTTTTTCATCATTGAATTTTATTTTGTTAGTTAGGGCCCAGTGTTCAAGTCTGTTAAGACCCTTCTGCATCTTGAGCCTATCTTCTGGAGTTTTAGCTATTCCCACCAATTTGGTGTCATCTGCAAATTTGATGAGCTCCCCTTCTATTTCCTCATCTAAATCGTTTATAAAGATATTGAAAAGTACTGGGTCTAAGACCGATCCTTTAGGTTCCCCACTGCATACTTCCCTCCATGTAGATGCAGTTAGATTAAGAACTACATGTTGAGTGTGGTTGGTCGGCCAGTTAATAATTCATCTGATGGAGATGCTGTCTAATCCACATTTTTCTATCTCAATCCACATTTTTCTATCTTAAAGTTAACCTAGTCTGCTTGAATTTTCCTGCTAAGTAATACAAATATATATGATCTTTGTGTTAAAATGTGTAACTGTATTATATTTCTCTAGATTTATGTACATGCTATAATTAGTCATTCACATAGAAAATATCTCAGGCATGCCCACCTTGTTTTCTGTACCTCCCGCTTGCCATCAAAAGCTGTGCCTGGTCTGTAACCTCTTTGTTAATTGCTTTCTCAGATTTACTTTGAACAGGTTGTGATAGAAAATAGGAAAGTTGTAATTTATATTGTGTAGATATGATTCCCTGAGCATTGATAAGACAGAACTTAGATGTGATTTCTAAAGATGTCACGTGTAGCATTTCTGCTTATATCCTGGGGCTTTTAGATGAACCATATACCATCAACAAATGATCACTTAGCTTCCTTAGAGCCTCAGATGAGAAGGAGTGTAGTTGTTCATCCATCAATGATGACCTCAGGATCATCAATCACCTTAAAACTAAGTTTGGTGTGTCTGAAGATTTGGATCAGGTCAATTTGGGCATGGAATGTCCTGGCACATGTTGGGGAAACGTGTAGGTATTGCAGTTGTTGCACTGATAGTTCTAGACTTGAACAGCTCATGCTTAAGTGTTACTGGACTTGTACAACTTGTGTGAATCTAGTAAAACTTTTTCAGACTTTTCCAATTGTATTTAAAAGCACAAGCTTTCATAACTACAGCTCACTTCATTGCTTCTGATATTTAGTTGCTGTACATTAACATGGGTTTTCTCTTAACAATATCTTACAGTTTTAGTATTGATGTCTAATGGCTATGTAACCAAATAGTAAACATATAACCTGGAGTTCCATGCAGCATCTTTCCATTTCCCTTTTTTTACTAGTACATTTTCAATGTTACCATTTAAATGTGATTTTGGGGGTTCTCTCTCCCCTTCCCATTTTATTTTGTTGTAATTAAGGTATTGGGCCAATATTTTCTCCTCAAAATAGTTATCTATAAGAAGTTAATCCTTTTTGGGACTTCATTGCAGATTGTGTTTGATGTATGTTTTTGGAAGAATTCAGGCAACCTGTATCAAAATCCTCCTTTTACATCTCTAATAATGTTCAGAATCTGCTTTCACTGCTGCATCAGAACCAACAGACTGTAACTACAGGGCATAAATTCAGTCATTACTTATTACACTCTTCTTCTACCATAATTGTTATCACTGTCACCATGCTAAAACTGAAGCAGACAGGTAGTCCAAAGCAAATGATTGGGCGTGCTTTAAAATCTAGCACTGAAACTTCAGCACACATCGTACAATATTCCTTTGAACTAGCTTTGGAATCTCTTTTCTGAGGAGTGACTTGAAATTAACTACCTAAGTGGGTGTGTTCATGCGATCATTAATATGAGTAAGGATTTTTCACAGTTTGGTGTTCTGCATTTATAGAGAGGAAGCGTTTAGGCATTAGGTGGACATATTTTTAACAGCATGCAGTTTTTATAGCAGAAAGA
Organism: Pareas carinatus; assembly: GCA_032468095.1. Lineage (NCBI taxonomy): Eukaryota > Metazoa > Chordata > Lepidosauria > Squamata > Pareidae > Pareas > Pareas carinatus. The sequence goes on along the minus strand of JANHFO010006322.1, from coordinate 50,904 downwards.
ACTCATTTGCATTTTCCAAAGAACCACTTTCTGAAGAGGCAAGATCAATTAGGATGTTGGTTTTTTAATGATCAGAATGGTTCAGTGATATATAGGAATGCAACCACTGAATTATGAAATCCTTAAAGACCTCCTTCAAAGAACAGTTTTGGGTTGAACAACTGTTTGAATACAGGATAATTAAGACTACATTTTTTTTAGCCAGCAATCTCATTGCTCTTTTCTGTTACATTAGATCTAAATGTGTTCTACTCATTTGATAATCTTTGGGAAGGGCCATTTTTCAACATTTGGGGATATTCCCTGTGCAGTCCACCTGCATCATAGTTTTCATTTTGGTGATAACAACTATTCATTGCAAGGTTCTACAAACCATCCAGCTGGCTCAAGTTTTAGTGCCATTTTAATGAAGGGGGGAAGCTTTCTGTGTGTGTGTGTGTGTGTTTATTTTCAGGAAACAGTAGCTATTCTTATTCCGCAACACTATCATTTACACTGAATTCTGTTTTCATATTTGATGGTTTGATTGCATCACTTTTCCCCAGAAGAATCGCTACGTTCCAAATAAAAAACCTGACTTTGGAGCTGTAACCAGTAGGGAATAAGCAATAGAAACATTGTCATAAACTGTCATAAAAAGATACATTTTAGGAAACAAAATTGGACACCCTGAATGTTTCTTTTTCGCATCAGAAATATTTGCTGAAGACCGTTAAATTTAAACTGAATGATAAACAATATGACAAAAAGTGTGGGTAAGTTACAAACAAAACCATACATTGCAGAAAAGAGCCTTAGGCAAAATAGGCATGCCTCTATATGCCAAAATAATCCTTTCTGCATTATCAAAACCTGGCAGAGCCCATTTCTTCCAGTTTTTTCCCCATATCCACAGGACATGGCTTTACATCTTAAATGTGGCAATAGTGAAAGGAAAATATTAATTTTATTCTCAATGTCTCCTTTTGTCTTCCTTTCTTGTGATGGTTAATAATTCTACTTGCATCCTGAAGTATGTCTGATTAGGTGTAAATACCGTAGTAGTATGGTAATCCCTTTGCCTAACATTGAGTGGCAGAATATTTTCCAAGGGTCAGTCACTAAATCTCTGACAACAGAGAGCAAAGGTGTGATGTAATGTGGGATGTTTTGTGTGTGAAGACCCTCTAGCATTAAGCTATGTTTTTAAATTATTCAGTATAAACAGTACTAAAACTGCTTTATAGCCTTATATTTGCTTATTCTGTATTGCATTTTTCTCAGATTCCTCCCTCTCCTTTTTACTTAATAAAATCTTTTTTAAATTAGATTTTAGTGTCAGCTGTCTTCCTTATGCATCCAAAAAACTAATCTTCCCTGCTAAATTGCTTGATGTATAGTATGTGCATTAATCCAGCAGAAAATAAAGAAAAATAGGCTGAAGCTCAGCCAGACGTTTGTTGTTGGTAGCCCCCTTCCCTTCACTTCCATGTTATAATCCATAGGCTGTGAGATTTCCTGAACCTTATGTACAAAGAGCAATGGGTAAGGCTGTGGCAGCAGACTGGGTAAAAATGGAGATTGCATGTGACAGAGAAAATTAGATCTAATAGCTGAAGTGAATTAGGCTACCGGCCCAAGGCTAATTCACTGGATGTTTTGTTGTTCCTTTTGCATCTGCTTTTGGCATAAATTATTTGTTCTTGTCTTGGCCTAGATTAATGGCAGCAATGGGTTCTCTGTGAAAACTGTGGAGTTTCTGACAAGTATGTGTACATGGGTGCACATGAGCAGGATGATTGATGTGACTATGCTCCGCACAGATCAGGACCTGGGTCAAATTTGAATGAGAAATTAGCAGCTTAGAAGACCCCCATAGTATGAGAGAAAAACTTACTTAAAACCAGCATTTGTATTAGCTAAAAATGTTTATAGGAACCGTAAGGGTCCTAGAAATATTTTTGTGTTCTTATAAGTCTGATGCCGATGTCTAGTGCTTTGTCATACAGTAGGCCAACTTCCCATTTAATTATTTTTAAATTAAGAACCAACCAAGCCAAATGAAGTCAGATGGTGGAAGGAACCTGCCAGAGAATGCAATTAGCCACAAAGATGCTGATGGCCATAGCATCATGCCTTCTTGACAGGAGTCTTTTATAGTTTTTCATAGTATAATGGATTTGGTCTTTCTGTTTACTCTAGTGTTCTTTTTCATGCAGGCTGTGCTTCTTGAGAACCCATCTGTCAGATTCCTTGGAACTTCATGATCTACCTCCACCTCAATTGCTACTCTCATTTGCCCTCATTACCTGCTCTGCAGGTCACAGAGTAAGAGATCCCATCTGCTTTGATTCATGTGGCCAAGATGATGTTGATCATTTGGATGTTAAATGACTGAAATATACTTAAAGATGTTCTCACTGGCTTTGAAGGAACCATTATATACCTATACTGTCATATGGGTGAATTTTAGGTGCTTCAGTCTAGGGATCCATCTTTAATGTTAAACCACTTGACTCCTTGTGGTTTGTGTATGTGGAAAAGTCATGAGTGTGAGGGAAAGAATAGAACAGGGAGACCTTGACATACAATCATTTATTTAGTGACAATCACTGAAAAAAGGATGTCCTTTTAAACTCTTATGAGTGTCACAGCACCCTGTGGTCACATGATCAAAATTTGACTTCTTGGCCACTGGTACCAAACAAAGCCAATGGACAACTTAACAGCTGTGTTGCTAACTTCACAACTGCAGTGATACCGCTTAATAACCTTTTGGCAAGAATGATCATAGTATGGGGCAAAACTCACTGAACACCTGCTTAGCAACAGAAAATTTGGGCTCAATTGTGGTTGTAAGTCAAGGACTCCCTGTACCGTTCCTTTCAAGTATTATTAGTGAAGGATGTGTGTATAGAGAGAAGGGCGCAGCGAATCCTTTGATTTCTTTTTTCAGTATCACCAGTCCAGCCTTAGATATCTGCACATTGGATAATGGTTTCTGAGCTAGAGAAGCAAGAACCTTGATTGTGTATCTCTAAAGAAAGTGCCACACTCTTAGAAGGCCTAGCAGTATATTTAGCCCTTTTGCTTTTCATTCTGAATATGAATGTGAATATTCTTACATGAATAATGGATCTCTAATTAGATCTTTCTGATGGAGAACACAGGAACACATTGGCCTTACTGGGATATATAATAAAATACAGCTTGTGTTTATGTAATCCAGAGGCGGGGAAATCCATTCATCCTGCAACATTCTGTATGCACCTTCCCACTTATCCAGCCTTATCCAGTACTTCCTCAGCCTTATTAGCCCAGGGAACAGCATTAAGGTTCGGTGAAAAAGTCGGATGCCCAGCTCATATACTGTGCAGGCCACCATAGACATTGTTTATGCAGATTTTCATTCATTCATTCATTAAAATAGAATATAAGAATAAAACCTTCTTTGTCTCTCAGAATGATTGCCAACTCTTGGCAGCCACTCACAACCGGGAAGGCCAGATTCTCACAGTCTTGTTAACTGGATTTTATTGAAAGGAAAAAAAAGAATCCGGTTACATAATCTTGGAAAGCGGATATGTATACTTCAGCAATCCATATATCAGGAAGTTCGTTACAGCAAGGATTCCTTGATCCTCTTGATGACTGCCTCTTAAGATGGTGACAAAATTGCTAACTGCTTCCCTGGCAGAGGAAGAATGTGCAAATGCTCTGATTTCATAATTTTTTTCAAACTGCCCTTCACTTTCCCAAGCTTTGAGAAAGTCTGTTAAAACTCTGATATCATATAGATAGAGATTTGTCAGAGATTGACGATCACTTGTCTAAAATGGTATAAGGTCTCCTGCTTGAGGAGCGGTTGGACTCGGACCTCAGAGGTCCCTTCCAACCCTGCTATACTGTTATAGGTTCTGCAGACGGAGCAAGTTTGCTAAGACACTAAAACCTCAATTTAATTTCCACTTAGGCAGAAAGCAGAGGCGTCCATCATTTCCAAATGTGGCATGGAGATGTCATTTCATACATGGGGCAAATCATGCTGCTTGCGTCATTTTACATCATTCGCATTATGACACCATTGCGCAATTGATGTAAATTGCTTTGGTTCACTACATGTGAAGTTTACTGTACTTATTGAGACCCGGTAGATGAAGATTCGTTAGGAAATAGTTTCCTTTATGCTAGATCTCAAGTGCCAGATGGATGGAATAGTGTTCAAACACAGGAGAGCATGCTGCCCTGTGTTTTCTCTATCGTGCGATATGCCGTACAGATTGCTTGCCCTGACCGTTGCATCTCTTTAGAAGCCTTAGCTTTGTGTTTCTTAAACTTGGAAATGTGGCGCTATATGGACTTCAATTCCCAGGATTCATCAGCCAGCGTGTTCCAGTTGCCAAGGTTAAGAAGCACCGCCTTTTCCATCTAGCAAGAGGCAAACATGTTGGAAATTCCATCCTTTACATACTTACATCAGGACATGTGTGAAAGAGCAAGAGTTGGATTGTAACGTGGCATTGCATATTTCATCATGCTGGTATCATTGTGGTTAAGAAAGCTATGAGAATTTACTTAGAGAAGAAAATATTTGTGACTGTCCAAAGGAGAGCGATCCTAAACCACTGTATTCTGGTACCATTTTAAAAAAATCACTTCTTGTTCGCGTGTATTCTGATATGTTTCTGTGTAATTGTAAAGTCACTATAGAGATTGTGCTCTTAGAAAACCAAAACCACCAGGAAACACTTTGAAAATGTAGAGCAAATGTCATACCGGCCTCTTAAATCTACAGTGGTGCAATTACAGCTAATATATACTCTTGTACTTTATCCTGATTAATAACACTAATCATGCATTTATGCAATATTTTTCATTGAGCAAAATCACAACATGCTTTTTTGCTGAAAGGCCATTGACTTCTTTTTCCAAATCACTTCCTACTGCATGCAAAGGCCGCCACGTTTCACAGATCGATGCAACAGCATTGCACAGTAATTGTGTTTTGGTTTTAAAAGATCTAATCTGCCTTTCTTATTCCAGCCTATATTTTCTTTTAATTGACTCCCCATTCTTTTGCAGCAGCCAGGCTTGCTATGTTATTTTCTCTTCGATATTTCAGTCTGAAAATTATTAATGCAATAATTATACTTAATGGATTATATAATTATCAAGCATGGCTATTAAAAACGGTGCAAAACTAGAGCGTCTAATAGAAAGGGAATGGGCATTTGGTTTTTTTAAAATCAAACAATAAAGGAATGTCTTATTCAGTGGCTTTCTGTGTTCAGCCAAAACTTTAAAATAATGGCAAAAAAAATCACATCAATTATTTTATCATCTAGTCCATTAGAATCAGTTTATCCATACCTGCTCTAATGAAATGTCAGTCTAAGAATTTAAAGAGATTTCACATATATATACGCAGTCCTCGACTTACAACAGTTCTTTTAGTGATTCTTCAAAGTAGCAACGGTATTGAAAAAGTGACTTATGACCGTTTTTCACACTTGCAGTATCTTCATGGTCAAACTCAGATGCCTGGCAACTGACTCCTATTTAAGACAGTTGCTGTGTCCCAGGGACACGTCATCCCCTTTTGCGACCTTCTGACAAGAAAAGTCAATGAGGAAGTCAGATTCACTTAACAACCATGTCACCAACCTAACAATTGCTATGATTCACTTTACAACTGTGGCAAGAAACGTCATAAAATGGAGCAAAATTCACTTAGCAAAGGTTTCACTTAGCAAAAGAAATTTTGGCCTCATAAGTTGAGGACTACCAGTAGTTTGGAGACTCTTTTAAGAAGTATAAGAAGATTAGTAACAACAACTGGATGAACTTCCCCTTCGTGACTTGATAGCTACATTGGTAACTGGGAAAGAGATTTCATCAAAATGATGGTGTAGAAGGAAACAGTTAAATTGTGTAATATTACTATTTCCTAGTGGCTCTAGGAAAACAAGCAGTTAACTCAAATCCAGTTTTCTCACTGACATTAAATGATTTGTGAACTCAGAAGCCTCCCCCCACCAACTATATCCTCTTATATGAATTATGATCCTTTGATCATGTACAACATCAGAGTAAATAGTTAGTATTTTTATGGCATCAAATGTAAAATAAGTCCTATGTCAATTCAGGAATCTGATAATTAAATCATGTGTCACCTCTTTGTCTTTTAAAATATCAGACTCTTCTTTTGAAGATATGTACCATGTTTTTTCCCTAAGAAATGATCCACCATTGTACTCATAAATTGATTAATTTAATATTTAAATTGTGACTGAGATCTTCCCAAGCATCATCTTTGTTATAATATTATATTGCTTCTTATTGCCTTAGTACCTGTGTAATAAGTGACTCTTCTAAGGAACACAGCCTAGATAGCATAGGGTTTTGTGGCATTTCATTAGACTTCTGTAATCTGTCACCTCCACTCCCGTCTTAACCTGAGAATGTGATGAGAACTATGGAATATTCTATATCTCATGTCATAGAGAAAGCTTTTGAAGCAGGATCAGTTAGTCTTTATTTCCACATTCCACAACATGACAAGGTATTTGAAAGATTGCTACCCAAACATTCAAGAATCCTTGAATTCTGTAAATCCAGTGGCCGACTATCACCTTACAGGGAAGATCTGCCACTGCCATTCAAAACCTTATGAGGGATTGGTCTATCCACAATAAAGATATAATTAAACCCCCAAGGCCCAAACAGGGACTATAAGCCCTTATTTCTACCTAATTACAAAAAACTCCTCCCAATTGTTCAAGATATGATATAGTGATTGATATAATGAATTAAAAGAACTCCATGGTTATTATAATGACCATAATATCCTGATTTGTGGTTACTGAGATCTCTCAAGAGTAACAAACTATGGTTCCCAATGGCATATCTGAGACCATTTCAGCCCTTTTCACCATGGGGATTGCAGGTACTATATATGTTATACCATCATAATCCCTGTCCTATCATCTGGACCAACACTAGGTTCAAACCCACAAAACTGAGGCTGATTGTTTTGGCAGTAATGTTATTATAATGGCATTTTAGTATTTAAGTATTCTGGTGCGAAGTCTTGTGCATTACAATATGCATCTTCCCTCATTGTTTCCTTTGCCATGTTGAAGACCAGCTGTTGCCAAATGTACAAATAGTTCATATTTTGTGAAACATGTTATTTGCTACCTGAAATCATGACATTTTGTAGACATTTTGCAATATTATATAGATTCCTTGTTTCTTCTAATTTGCCTATGAATGTTTTCCAGTTTCATCCAGATAATACCTATTTTCTTCAGGGTCCAAACTAGAGTCTCTAACTCCATAAGATTACTTCATAAACTTGGTTTCAATTAAATGCATATTTACTTTGAAATAAAATAATCAGGACTTGATTAGGTGCTCTTCAAATTGAGCTCATTTCCCAATAACTGGACAAATGTTTACATCTTGTCTTGTCTTTAGTAATGCCATATAATTCTTACAAGGATATTCTAGTACTTTTGATCCCATCCATCCACTTTTTCTATTGACTTTTCCCTTTATATGGTCCCCTCAACCTTGCCAAGCATATTTTTTCTCATTCAACATCCACCCATATCACATGATTAAAGTACATTAGTTTCTGCTTGTTGCTCTTTGCCTCCACACAACAGCAAACTTTTGTCTGATTCAAAATTGAATCACGTATTATTTGACCTTTCCATATCCATTACTCAAAGGTGTTTATATCTTTTTTGTTGCTTCAATCCAACAATGCATTTATTTCTTTATATGACTTTTCTACTTCTTCAGTTCAATAGAGATGCATTTGCTTAGTTATAAGGCCTTAGTCTAATAGTCATTGCTATTAAATGTCTTTATCCATCATGGTCTTCTTTATATTTGTCATAAACTTACACCATGAGATTAGTAATTTCTCCAAAACATTGTCCATCCTTATTTTTGAACCCAAGAAAAGTAAACTATCTTATATTTCTTCTCCATTTAGACCATGGTTTCCCAATCTTGACAACTTTAAGGCGAATGGACTTCAACTCCTAGAATTCCCCAGCCACACTGGCTGTTTGAGGAATTCTGGGAGTTGAAGTCCACCCGCCTTAAAGTTGTCAAGATTTGGGAAACCCTGATAGACCTTCTGAGTTAATTATTGCTGCAATGTGATATTTATTCCTTTGTATCTGAACTTTGGGAATCAGGTATTCCCAAGATTTGTTCTGATTGTTTGCCTTCATGACATGAAAATACGCGAAACCTTGTTTTGACTGTAGTTTTCATATATTCTGAGGAAGAACTGATCTCACTAGATGGATTTGCTTCCCTTCTGTTTTAAAGTTTAAATCTTATGCCTTTAGTAAAATATTGACAGTATGACTCCTAAACTGGTCTGGGAAAGATCTGTTGCATTTTATCATTTCCTGATAGATACAGATTAAAAAAAGAGATTAATTCTATTCTCTAAAAGCGCTAGAAATGTGTGTGGAAAATGGTGCTTCTATTTGATCAACAATCTGTAAATGTAGCTGCATTTCAGAAAGGAATGTTTTGTGTCATGAGGGCATATACATGCATCCTCACGGCCATGTTTTTTTCCGTCAAGTAGGCAGATGTGCAATTATGTTCAGCTATTAATACCTTTGCCTGATGCATCATAACATTCCCAGAACTAACGTCAAATATGTATGAAAACTGAATGCTGAACAGACTACAGTGTCAGTGTTCCTCTCCAAGCTCTTATTAATGTCAGCACTACGGCTGCTTTTTGAGGGAGCATCTTTTTTCTAGGATATTAATCAGCACAAAGAAAATAAAATAGGAGGGAGGCACAGCTTAGAAAATCATAATGCCTTCATTCTGAGATTAGAACAGTTTAATAACATGCACAAGTATGTTCCCGTACTATTGAATTTTGTGTATTGACTTTAAAAATCTGCAACAATTTAAGACATCGGGGGAAATGCTTTAACTATGGAGAATAATTACTATGTTAGGAGGTATTCACCAATGTATATCCCTTTTCAGCTGCATTCCTCACCCAGCACAGAGGAAGAATATGGGACATGTCCCATATTTCATGCATATATATTTCAGATGCATAAAAAGAGAAAACAATGTTAGAAATAGGATTGATTTTTGGGGCTGCCAAATTTAGTGATATGTAGTTCTATTCTCAATTTCCCATAGTGCTAAAGGTTTAGGTATCTGGCTTCTGCTTATACTGTTGGCCTTTGGTGTATCTTTCATAAGGAGCCTGCTTGCAGTTCAGTCTGCCTTCAAAGAGAAATTTGGCAAGGTTGTGGTTGTCTCTCTCCTTGCCTCGCCTTTTACAATCTTTGCTTTATTGCTCTGCAGAGAAAAGTGGGGCTACTAGAGAAAGATTTTTTTTTAGTCTCCAAACTTTTCCTTCGCTCTCTGTGCCACTCCCCTCCATCTCCCCTCTCACCTCACACACAGGGAGGAACTGAGTCCAGAACAGGATGTCCAGAGCGATCAATGGATCTGAGGTTTGCCTGAGCTTTAGCAAGTCCATAGAGTTTCTGTATCTTCGACTTCTCAGAAAACAATTCTGTGTTTGCCTTGAATACAATTAAAGTTAGACAATTCCTATCGCAGAATTATAGTTTTCAACCTGCACGCTCTGCTCCTCATAACTGTCAGGGCCATATCTGCCATTTATCAGCAGCTAACATTGTGGACTCTCTGGTTACACAAGTGGAGTGGATTTGACAAGCTCTTCCATGTGGCTTGTGAAATACGGATGAACATTTAACTGTTCTATGTCTTGTGCCCCAAATCTGAAAAGAGCTAATCCAATAGGCAGACTAAATGAGTTACATGGAAGAAAGTCCCTTTCTTTATTGTCACCACCTTCGTGCGCTTACTAAGTCACCAAAGGCAAGCTGCCATTCTCTTTCGTTCTCATCATCTGCAAAGTGGGAAATAATAATACTGACTTCAGCTATTGCTGTAAGATGACTTTTTTCACCTGGACATCCTCCAAACACACAGAGTTCAGTACCCAGAAATCCTTAGCAGCAAGGTCATTCTAAGAATTGTGGGAACTGGATATTTTTAGTTCTGAGGGCAACATAACTTGCTGGATCAGAATAGTGTAGAGTAGAGTAGATATTCACATTTATTCACACATACATGAGCCCCATCTCACATACATACACGCATAGGTGCACAATTTTCTCTCTTCATCTCACACATTCTCTTCTCTCTCCCTTAATCAGGGAATCAGCTGGCTGGTGGAGGTCAACCAGCCTGTCTTCATTCTGTTAATGGTAACAGATAACTAGTGGTCCAATTTTCTACAGTTCTGCCCTTGAGGGTGAAAGCTGCATAGATTCCCAAACTCCAAATTGACCTACCCATTTTGGAGGAAGCACGACGGACAGTGCCTGTCAACAGATACTGCCTTCAGATGCTTTAAACTACTAGTGCAAGTATAATTCCCATTTATATTTAAGTCACATGAATAAATCTGAAATTAAAGTAAATTAAATTGTCCCCATTAAAAGTAATTGCCTCAACTGCAATTTGGGTGGGATATAGATTATATAACTTTTAGTGGGTAGTCAGGTATTTTGTGGATTTGTTTGAATATCTTAAGACAGGGATGCTGCTAAGCAAACGTATTTGGTGAAAATAGAGAGTATTTTCAAAAGGTTTGTTAAAACACCCCTAGAAATTCTCCAGTGATTCCCAAGGTGCAAGGTCTACATTTTTTTCATATGTATACCGTATAATGATGCAGGGGATGTATATATCCTGAGGATATTCTATCTTCATTGCTAGGGGTCATAAATAAATAGGAAATGAAAAATGTAGACTGGTGAACTAAAATATGTTTTGTGTACAGACTGGAATATTTTGTTGGTGTTTACCAAAAGAACAGATGCCATTGAAAACACTTATGCCTTGCTGATACAGTTATTTCTGCAAAAAATACTAGATTCTTCAAATTATACTCTTGTATTTTAAGTACTATAAAAGAACCAGCTTATCTCATCTTCCTTTTGTGAAAGCAATAAGCACACATCTTTTTAACATTAGTAATGTAATGCATTTCCTAGGGTTGTAACTGCAGAAGTGACAGAACTTATTTTCCCTTTCTTTATTGTTTTTCTACTCCTGGGTCACTCACAGAAGAGATTAAAGCCAGGTCAATTGAATGGGGGATGAAAGCTGATGCAGAAGACTTTATTTTGGAGAAGGTATTTTTCAGGGCTTCCTGTATAATATGTAATATGGCTGATGCAAGGTATACATGCGTTCTGTGCAAGAGCAAGTTAGTACAAATTGCATAACTTTTACTTATCTCAGTGATTGTATCAAAAGATATGGCTGATCATGGTCCTAAATTAGGATACCAAGGTTCTGAGGAGTTCATTTCTTTTTTGAGGGGAACTTGTGGCATCAGAGAGTACTTTTGAAGGAGTCCTTCATGTCTTCAGTATCTTCTTTTGAAAATGTATCTTATCTTCATCTTTTCCTTGTGGATAAGAGAGTCAATTCGTCATACAGTATATTAGCAAGGCTTAGAGTGTGAGAGGCAGGGAGTTTTTGCTATGCAGGTAGTCTCAACTTCTGAGCTTTCACCTTATGACCGTAACTCTCCAGAGCTACGTACAATCTGTTTCTGGAGTTACAAGGGCCATGTAACACACACGCACAGTATGATCACATTTTTGACACTTGGCAACTAGCTCACCTTTATGGGCATTTGCACCATCCCGCAGTCATATGACCTTGATTCGCAATGGTTTTTGCCAGTTTCCATGGTTTACTTCTGGTTTCCGGCAAAAAAACACCCATTAGGGAAAATGGACTCACTTAACAACCATATAATTTGCTTAATGGCTATTGTGTTGACTTAACAACTGTCATAAAATGGACAGGACTTCAAGTCCAGTCTCAGGATGCCAGAGTCTCGGGTCCGATGAGTTAGGACCATTATTCCAGGCTTAATTACAATCATAAGTAAAAGGCTACATGTAATCTTTAGAGATGCCACTGTCTACATGAGGAAACTATTCCAACAGACATTTATGATGGACCAGAGTGAAAGAACAATGCGTTATTTGCCTTATTCCCTGAAGACCGTCTTGGGAACTCAGAAATGGTATTGGAGAACTCCAGACTAGTGGTCTTGGGAACGGCTCAGAACGTTGTGATCATCAAGATAGCCACAGGGCTCATAACTATCAGTCTGATGCGTGAGGAAGATCATACTTAGGACCTTTTTGCTCCCTCTGGCTGTGTGTCTGTGTGTGAGAGAGAGGGGGATAGAGGAGGGAGGGAGAGAGTGATCTAAGCAGAGAAAATGTTCCTGTGGTAGGGCTTTTGAGTCTCCCTTATCATGGGCAGTCCATTTCCAAATAAGATTTAGATCGGTGGTGGCAGAATTTCCCTATAGGGTAAATGAGAATAGTCTATTCCTGGAGCCATATAATAGCCAAAGGTTCTTGAAAGGTTGGAAGGTTTCTAGATTGACAGGGCTGATGTTCTCGTCAAGCCTTGTCACACTATTGAACGATGAGACAGAAAGTCTATTGGAAAGGCTATTCATGAATCCCCTCTTTGATGCTGGTGAATCCAGAATGCCCCCTTGATTTTGGGAGCATTCTGATGCTGAAATAGTCTACCAAGTGGCATATTTTAAAGATGAAGGCCACAGAGCATAAATGAGATCACTAGCTGTGCCTATTATGGAGCTGTGGAAAAGACAAAATAATTTATTCTATCTTTTTTATTGCATTTTTGAGGTCTATCCATCAGAATCATTTTAATTGGTTAAGGGACTCCTGGGCAGTGGGCCAGTAATGATAGCTCCTGAACATTTAGACATTCGTTGTTTTCAACATGTTAAGTGTTTTGGATGAAACCAGGCGTGTCTGCAGGGGAGATTTAAAAAGAGTCAAGATGGTTACTGCAACTGCTCAATCGAAGCCCCATCCTTTTTTTACATACATGCAAAGTGTGCCATTCATATTAAAAAGAGTCAGCTTTTACCCCGCTCTCTCCCTCAGGTGAAAGTGCTCTTATCTAAGTGGAACTTCACATTGTAATTGGAACAATATCTGAGAAGATCATTCTTTGGGATTTATTTTTCATTTCTGGCACTTCAGATAGCTCTATCCCTTCAATCTTCAACTGCAATATTAATTCTGCTTGGAAATCAACATATAGCTAGTCCTCATTTAGTGACTTCAACTGGGACTGACAAACTTGATCATTATGCAAAGCTGTCATGAAGTGAAACCATGACTGTATTTATGATCGCCCTTCAGTTTTACTTTGTTTTACAAATAGGCAAAGGCCATAAATTTGAGGATTGATTGCAAAGCTACTTTTTCATCACCATGTGAGATGAAATGATCGCTAAATGAGGACTGCCTGTATAATAGGAGAAACGATAGAGTAGAATCAGGGAATTGTAACTATTTTGTTAAATCTATATGCTCTGCTTTTGCACCTCTTAGTAAAGAGGACATCCCTTGAAAAGAGTTTCTGTGTTGTAGAGAACACCTTTGAGGGCATAGTACTTAAGAGAGTTCTAATTCATCAGCATTATGTGTTTTAAGAAGTTACAAATTATATGGGTCTTCCATTTGAATTTCAAGTCTGGTTGCCTTGACAGTTCTCCTGTCTTTCCCCTAAGGCAGATCAAATACACTCCTGTTGATCTTCCTAGAGCTCTCAGCATCTGTTGATAATGCGACCCTGCTTTATGAACTATCTCTTACTGGAACATTAGGCATTGTTCTTCTCCCTGAACACCAGAGGGTGGGTTTAGGTATCCTTTGTTAGTCTATGGCTTGGTAGAGAGTGGGGCCCCAATTCTGTTTCCCTTGTTCTTTAACCTCTGTCTGAAGCCACTGGGGGATGGACAGTACATGGGGTGGAAGAATCCAACCAGCATGCTGATTAAATTAAGCTATACATTTCTTGTCCCTAGAATCAGATGTGGTGGTACAGGAATTAAATCAGAGTCTGAATGCTGTAAACGGCTGAGGATAGGTCAATAAGCAGGATAGATTGGCAATTTATAAATCAAGAAATTAATCCTGAAAAAGTTGAGGCCCAGGTGGCCCTCAGTGACCTGAAAGGCATTCAGCTAACTATCTCCGATGCACCAGCTGCAACTCTTATTGGGTAAGCCTGGTCTGGTACCAGTAATCTATGCTGTAGTCAAAACCCACTTGACTTAATGCAGTACATAGTATGTAGTCTGCCCTGGAACGTGACTACGAAGAGATTATCAACATTAAAGTTTAATTTAGACCTGCATATTAGTAATTTCATTGGAGGCTAGGATTATATTAGATAGTATGGCTGAAGTGGCAGATACCGGTATGAAACCAAATTTCTTGAAGAGTCTGTATGAAGATATCGACTGATATGTGCAAACATAGTCGCTACTTGCACTTTATTTATTTGCCACAGAAAACAGTGGGATATTCCCACACAGCAACTTGCTTCCCTACCACTGACTGGAGGGTAAGAATGGGAAGAGATGGTGAAGGAGAAGAAAAGACAGTCCATGCTTGTCAGTGTTTGCATTCAGGCAGATTGGGAGAGATGAGCACTAGCCATTTTGCAAACTTGCAAAATGAGCAACAGCACACTTATGAACAGCTCGCCTTTCAGGGAGGCCAACGCAAAGCTACGAATGCCCGAGAAAGAATAGACCAACCCGTGACGTTTCTGCTAAGAAAAGAAGGCCCCATCGCAGACTAGCTTGGGCACATATGGAGGGAGTTCTGCTTGACACATCCATGCGTTTACGGAAGCTTCTCCTTCTCCAAAACAGCAGCCCTGTAAGTCGTCATCGAACAAAGGCTAACAGAGCAATAGATCCCATCTTTCATTCCTTCCACATGCCTTCTTAACAGAATATCTCTGTTCGCTGTGTTGTCTGGCTTCCTGTCAAGATATCCTGCAGTCAGCCTAGAGCAGCCTCTAATGGGCTGCCAGGGGATTTAGTCTGTTAGGCGTGTAGACCAGGTGCTGACAGCTTGCTGGAACAGCTCGCTCTACTTGCCTGATTGGAAATTGGTCTCTCATTTTCACCCTGTCATAGTGGTAGATAGCAGACGGATAGGAAGGGATGCTCTCTTTCTGCAGTCTTTCACTGCTGCAAGGGGTGGGGCATTTTGGGGGGCAGCTTTTTCTGCCTGAAGATGCTCGGCTGGAGCCTGTTTTCACACCACTTTCACCCTTGTCATAATGGCCAGGCTCCGGCCAGCGTTCTCAGCGTGTGCCACATGAAGGGGTTCCCCTCTGGCAGCAGATCCACTTGCAGGTGCTATTTCCTCTCCACACCATCACCACCCATCCATTGTCTGTCCCCGTCATTAAAAAATAAAGGAGAGGGAGCTCCTTCGTAGGCACGAGTGTGATTTCCACATTTCTGGATATGAAGAAGAGCAGCGGGAGATGGACAGCAAAATCAGAACATGGATGGGAAGTGTTTGCATCAGGTTCTTGTGGTCAATAGAAGAATTAAATTTTCAGAAACTTTTGGACGCAGATCAATTTATTACTTTATTTTGTTAGCCTGTTTTAATCTTTATTTGCATTTTGATATTTTTCAGCTGAACAGAGCTGTTCTCTGGATGTTTTACAAGACAGCATAATGAGAAATAAACCATAAAAGTGATGTGGAATAAATTTTATTGCAACTTAAAATACAGCCTTTTTTTTTTAACTTGGAAGGACTATTTTTTTAAAAAAAGCCTTGCTGAAAAGCAAAAAAAAAATTGCACCCATTCCCCAAAGACTAATTGATATCAGGCACTTTTTCAATGAGGGCGTTCTATAACTGCTGGACAAAATTTCCTCTTAATTGCCTCCTGCCCCAACTCATTTTGGCCAGGCCACTCAAGGGACAGCCTTGGAAGATGATCTTCAAAACCAGGCAGAGCAGTATAATACATGGAATCCTTCAGACAATCTCATTCCAACCTCCTGAGGGTTTTAAAATTTCATACTATTTCTTTTATTTGCACCCTGGGAGGCAATGCAGATTACAAAGGAACAACATTATAAGATTTATTGACTTTTCACTGCTAACAATCTTGCAGCACAATAACAATAACAATAACAATAACAATAGCAATAAAAATAAAAATAACAACAACAACACCCCGGCCTTAACAATTGTCGATAAGAAAGACAAAAAAGTCTGGATAGTGGATGTGGCAGTGCCTGGAGACAGCAG
>JANHFO010006322.1:17340-33843 GCA_032468095.1 Pareas carinatus | reverse complement strand
CCTGCATATACATATATATGAATATATACAGGTATATATTCATTTTGCAGCCCTCAGAACATACAGTATTGCAGGGGACAGAGTCAAAATGCTTTTTTAAAAAAATAGGGGGTGGAGGTTCAAAGAATGAAATGGGTATCTGAGGTCAGAGCCATACTTAAAAGACATCTTTGATTTCTTAAACAGCCTTAAACTTAATTTCAAATTGACCAAAATAATATAATATAGGATTTCCTGCTTGAGCAAGGGGTTGGAGTAGAAGACCTCCAAGATCCCTTATTCTGTTAATCCCTCATCATCATCATCATCTTCATTGTGGTTTCCTGAAAGTGAAAATAATGATAAAGGAAGTTGCCTTCACTGGAGAACACCAACTGTTGATCTAGCTTATTGCCTTGTACCTGCATTTTCTTTCTCTATATGACATGCCTCAGCCTCTAGTATCCAGCAATACTCCTTTTCCATATTATCCACAATACACCATGTAGCACAAATGTCATAGATGGACTATAAGTAGTTCTCAACTCGCAAGCGTTTATTTGTTGACTGTTTAGTGACTTTGACCATGGTCTAAAGTTCTCTAATAAGAAAAAAAAAGCCATCCATGTTTTTCCTGTTTCTGCTCATAGATTTATGGATTGGTTTATATGATTTATAGAGCCATCCAACTCACACAAGTGACTTTGGGCAGCTTATAAAGATTGAAACACAGAAAAACACACACCACATAACCACAGGCACCCAAGAACAAACCATGACCCTACTCAATGAGGAAAAGAAAAAACACATCCATAACGGCAGAGTGCATCTGTTTGATCCAAATGCCTGTGGGAACAAGGCATTTCAAAACCTGTCCGCTCTATCAGGTATACAAGGCTTAGAAACAGACATCACATGGATGTAAAGTTATTTTTACTAGTACGTGTATAGGAACAGCTTCTTGCAAGTCTGAACATGCTACCTTCCCGTATCTTCATGAGAATTGGGATGGGAGGGGAGGAGGCCATCACCTGTTTTCTCAGCAGGACTCAAGGTCCTTGTCTGGTTGTTTGTCTTGGTAGCAGTCCTTCCCTCTGTCCTTCAAAGGGCATCTTCTTTATTCATTACATTGAGCCCATCCAAATCTTGTGAGGGGATGGGAGGGGGATGCTGCTCCATAGGGCAGGTGCTGCCACTGAGATGGCAAGATTTGGGGATCCGACAGGATGACCAAGTTTAAGAAAAGTCACCTTGATCTGATGGTATGAGCTGAAACAGTCTGCGCTAACTGTGGAGTAGAAATGGTAGGATGACAATATAATTGAGAACATTTCACAAATTGGTTAGTCATCTATGAAGCCATTTGGTTTTTTTTGAAATCATCTCTTTCCTTAAGTTCAGACTGCACTAGACCCAAATGGCTAGAAACTGAGAAGACGGAATAACAATGGGGGAGAGGAAGCTCTTTCTGCTGGCATTATGATTAAAGAGCTTAATAATGAATTGAAACCGGCCAGTTTTGATGCAATTTTTTCACCTGTGTCTTCCCTCTCGCTCCATTGCCCAAGGCAGGTATGTTTTCAAAAGCTGCCTGAGCTTTGTTCAAAGGAAACAGGTTTTTTGAGTATGATAATATTAACTACCCGAGTCTTTCAGCATTCAGAATCGTACATTTACATTCAGTTAGCATCTGTTGGTCAATTCATGCCAAACCATTTGTCACAAACAACCTTCTAAGGATCTACTCGTCAACAGCAGCAACAAATTCATTTTTCTATAATGCAAATATATTGCTCACATATTCTGGAAATGATACAACAAAGTGTGTGTGTGTGTGTGTGTGTGTGTACATGCACCCACCACTCACCTTTGGTAAAACTGCATCAAAAATATGCCTTTTTAATTCTAAATAATTCTGAATAAAATGATAAAAGATAATAGACAAAGGTGATAAATTACATAGTTCCGAAATTCAAATATTTTCCGTATGGGAAGGTCCCACAACAATGAATTGCTTTAATGTCTTCTAGCATACCTCTGAAGGACACATAAATATTCTTTGATTTAAAAAACATCTTTGCTTTGTTTTTTCCCCTCTAATTATATTTAGCATTAAGAATTGTTACACCACAATTTTATAGCTAAGTATAAAGATGGCTCAAATAAAAATGCATACATTTACACACCAGTATATGGTGTGTAAATGAGAGTGAGAAATAATGGATTAAGATCTTATAAATAATTTGAGTATTGATATACTAGTGATTGCTTTAAAAAAAGAGAAAGAAACGAACACCTGCACCTTGTAATAGAGAAGAGAGCAATATTTTTTATCAGATAATAAGGTCCTGCTTTCATTTGGCAAGCCAATTTACGTTGAATGATTAGTTCTTTTCAGATGATAAGAGATTTGGAATTACAATTTTGAGACGGTCTGTGGCATACGTGTTTCTTATCAGGTCCTGCTGGGGTGTTTACTCATCAAACCATTTTTATATATTTTTTTCAATTTCTCATAGCTTCACGATTACTGTGAACAAGCTCCAGAGGGTAACCCACAGTGATGCAAGAGACAGGTGAGCATTTTTAGATGAATTTTTTGCAGGTTTGACCTCTCCAAAAGGGTTAGATTATATTTTGTATAATTCTCAACTAGTGTATCTTGTAGCCCAATCAAGTCAATACTGAAATGCATAATGTGCTAATACAGAGCACATTAAGGGAAGGAAACATTGGCATCTACATTTGCAAAAGTTTCCACTTGACTGGGAGCACAGCATGATTAGGGTTCTCAATACTATTAGTATTCTACTCGTATTCTATCTAGATATCTCAGTAGATGTTCCCACTGATGTTCTTATCCAGCCTGCCAAGATCAGAAATTAAGAGGCCAAGGCCAGTGTTCATGAGAGTATCAGGGGTGAGGTGGCACTATACACACTCTTTGAAAAAGCACCACTTTGGTGTCTTTATGCATATTTAATAACTAAAACACATAAAAGATAAAATAAATTAAAGCTTTGCACCAATTTAGGGACTAAAACAAAATGTTTAACAACATACACTTATCTGTTATAGACCAAATATAGTATTTTTTCTCTCTCTCTCCCAGAAATGTAAGTATATAATATATCACAACAACCCACAATTATTTGGGTTTAAATGTCTGCCTTTGAGGCTACTACAATTTCGTAAGATTATACAAGCAATTCCAGGGTCCATGAAAACACTATCTGGATTAAATTTTTGTAAGAAAGCTTTTTTCAAAGGTGAGTGTATGATCTCCAAAAGAATGACCAAAGAGTAGTGCAAATATAAATATTAATGGTATAAATAAATATCCATAGTCTGCTGGCAGGGATAAAAACATAGAAAGAAGATTGTTTCCATTTTCATGTCTTATTCACTTCTTTATCCAAGCCCGACACAACTCATTTCCTTCCTTGTCTTTCTCTTCTTTAACACAACTCGGCACTAGTCCCAGGACACTTGATGACTTCAGTTCAGCTTAAACCTTGGCCTGTTTTTTGAGTGCGTAACAATGAAGGCGGGTGGTATGAAAATGCATTTGGGGAAAAGAAGAGCAAAAGAGGCAGCGCTGAAGAATTTACAGCAAATTTGCTGAGCAGAATAATGGATACGCCATTTATCCCATTGTTTTCTATGGCTTTTTATTCCTATGTGATTATATTGCTAATTTCATATAGGGATTGAAGCCATGCAATACACTGGGGACTTGCAACGGAGAATGTTCGTCTTTAAATGCCTTGCTCGGTGGAGAGAACTCGGTCCTTCATAAACAGGGGAAAGAATGGTCTCCATTAATCTCTATCAACTGTGGTTGCTATATCCTACTTTTACCTGCTCTACTAAATCAGTGAGGATTTTTCCTTCTCTTTCCCCATAGTAAGCAAAGCCTCCTGCTAAACAAAGATACTGACAGGATGTTCTTTTTTAGCAATCTGACTTTTCACGTAACATGCAGAATTGAGTGGATATCATTGCACGCGGCTGGCTTCTTTTCGGTTGTGGGACTATGCTGAAACCATGCACCACGGAGTAGAGATTTGTAAACTGCGAGACACTGAACTTCTCTAAAAGGGTCCAGGCAATAGTTGGGATGGAGTGGGAAAAGCCGAGCCCACTGGCTGCTCCTATGGAAAGATGGGGGAGGAGGTACTGGGAAGGCTCAGGGCTGAATATGCCAGTGGGAGGGGATGCACAGATAGGCTGCCTTCTCCTGTTGGGGACATTGTGGAAGGTGAAGGGCACAGGGCAGTGGCTGCAGTTGAACAAAGGGAAGGGCTGAGGAAAATGGGGGTAGTTGAGGCAGAATGAGATGCTGCCCTGGTCCAGCAGCTGGAGGAGCAGCTGAGGAGAAGATGGGAACAGAAAGTGCAGGGAAGGTCAGAGGGCAATCAGAGGCTGGTGCAACATATCATGTTGCATTGGTAGCTGGAAATGGGAGCTTTGCTCTCTTCCTTCCAAATTTTGTTTCTGCATCTGATTGAATTGGTTCGGCAGAAGAACCAAAACGCAGGAGCTTCTGCTTACTTTAAAGGGGGTGGGGAATTGCACTCACCTCTACTACTTAGATATAACAGATTCCACATCCCTAAACTCCTCAAATACTTTGATGATAACATAAGAATGCCATCAGTTTGAATTGAGCTTTTAGTATGTCCTTCAGAGCAACAGTTGAAGGGGTCAGTGTTTTCTTTTGCAACAGTTTAAAAATAAAATAAAGAACCATTGATGGTGAAAATATTTTCTAGATTGAAAAGGGCTCCTTAAAAATGCATGAATGTCTATACATTGCCTGTCATTTTAAGACCAAGGGGAAAAGAGATACCACTAATAATTATCCAGGTCTGATGGAAACATTGGACCTTTTGCTCTGAGTTAGTCCTTCCTTCCTTCCTTCCTTCCTTCCTTCCTTCCTTCCTTCCTTCCTTCCTTCCTTCCTTCCTTCCTTCCTTCCTTCCTCCTCAAACCCTATTTTATTCAGAGTCTCTCACATGCAATCATCTACACAGAAGTACTTTATGTAGTTCATCCTTAACTACAGAAAACATGCCTAGAGCAGTATTTTCAAGCACCTGCATCTAAGCAGCTTTCTGAAGTGGTTCTCAATCATCATTTGAAGAGAAGCACAAACAACGGCAAAAATACTTTCAAGAGGCTGCCTTATTTATGTGTATGCATTTATACTTGCTCCTGAAGGGGAACTCTTTTCTTTAGCCCAGGGTGAAAACACATCCTACCACTGATCCTGCCTGATAAAGAAGTGACATTTTTTATCCGCAGCCAAGAGGCACCCTCGGCTTTTTGTGAGTGGGGAAAGTGGAAAGCAGAAAGGGATGCTGTGGCAGAAGTATCACTGCACTTATATAATCTTTCCAAAACTTTCTGAGGCATCATGAGGGGCTTTTATAAAGAAAGTGTTAAATCTGTCACATTAGCGAAAATGGCAAAATTAGTTTGTGAAAGAGATTATTGGAGAACCCCTTCTGCTCACTTCATAAAGCACCCATTAACACCTTGTGAAACATTAGCCATTAATCAGAATCTGGGCAGAATAAACTACCCATACATATCATTATCTGATCCTTAATGAAGCGATAATAAGAATGCTGGGGAGAAGGGATATTAATGTCTCCTAAGAGTCCAGAGCAGTGGAAAGGCTAGAAGCCAAGGTTTTTAATTTAGTGCCAAAAGCTTCCACTGTTAATAAGGTAGTTACTTATCCTCAGCCATTAGCACTGTTTGGCCACAAGTGTTCCACTTACGTAAATGAGCTCAGCCCTGAGAAAGTGCCAGCTGTTGGGCTGTTGATCCTCTTCCCATCTGGCTCTATTCTGCCTGGTGGAATCGGTGACTATTTCATCCTACCCAACTGACAGTGTCACTCAAGACATGGCTTTGTTTTCTTGTTTGATCTTGATGCCGGTACAGGATCCATCCTTCTACACAGAGAATACCTGGGGAACATAAACTGTCAGCCTCTGTGCCACACCTGACTGACCTGTCTCACCTAATGCTAGCAAAGTCTAGCAAAAAATACAGTCCTCTCTTAACCATTTTTAAAAAAGACCCATTCCATATTTTCAAAGGATAAAATCAACTTTAGAAGAGTATTCTTCCTCCTGGGGCATCTTCAGCAGTGTGAATGATGGAAGGATTGCAAGTGATAGAAGGGAGTGATTCAATTGTTCTCCAGTCAATGCATTTTTGCAGTTTTTCGAATGTCTGCGAAGAACATTCTGAAGATACATGCCATGAACTTACAGACTTCCTAAAATTGACCTCGAATCTTGGAAATTCCACCCATATATCTATGGAACATGGTTGGTAGCAATATGACTGGGATAGCTTTCTTCCTCTGTGTTTTCTCAGCTTTCCAGTCTTGCTCTGGACATTTCTGCCAAGCACTAAGCAGATACCACTCTGCTTTGGGATCAGTCAATGACAGGTAAACATAGATCCATCAAAGTGATTCTCAGCCTGAGGCTCTCCAGATGCAGCAGACTTCAATTAATAGAGTACCCATCTGGGTTTAGGAAGGATGCTATATCACATTGTTCCCATTTCTGGAAAAAAAATTGGGGAAAGGTTGCACGAATATTTTAGAATGCTAAAACACCAGAATCACGTAAGATCTGCCAATCTTCTGCTATTTTCCTTCTTTCCTTCTCTTTTCCTTTCCTTGTAGGAGTAGTGTAGAAACTGACCATAGAGACCTGCCTATCTTTTCCCTGCCTTGCCTATTTTGGAACAAGGTAGATTTTAATGTGCAGACCTATTTATAGATGCATATCCTATTTAGATGAAGAAATGCTCATATGATCATTGACACAAAAGAAGGCACGTACAGTGAGTGCTATAATCTTCTGGTGCTCTATTGATCTTACTCTGACACTTGCCTTTCTTCCTATTTTTCTAAGTCGCTATTACTGCAGATGGTAAATAAAAATTAAACTGCTAGCATTTTACTATTGAATTAGCATTTATAGAGTTCCTGCGGTGCTGGCAGAACCAGTTCCTAGCAAAACCATTAGTACCGAAATGAAATGATTAATTCACACGTCTTCTTCTTCTTCTCATGTAGAGCAAAATCACCAGGTACCAACGAATATTCTATTGGGTATGACAATGACTTATGTGCCTTCGGTACAATAATTAAACCAATCACTTCCCATGACTCCACTCCCAGCCAGAATCTACCAAATGATGATATATGGTGTTGTGGATTCAAGAAAATATGGAACTTGGCATGGGTGTCAGCAGATCAGATTTTTTACTTCCATTGTGCCAATGTCCTGTTTCATGGTCCTATTACATTTTTAAGCCTCCCCTTTGGGTCACTTTTATTTGCAGAGGAACCCTTAGAAGAAATGAAAGAAAAATTACATGGAGGTTCTTAACCAGCAGCCTCAGAAGAATGGAAAGTATTATTGGTGGAGTCTAGTTTTATCCTTCTGCTGTCCTTCTTACACGCAGCCCTTCCTGATGAGCGCTCTACTGTGAAAGCAAGAGAATACCCCAATTTGCCTACACCCTGTCCTGTTTTTCTTTCTTTATCTCCAATGACAAGTAAAAGTCAGAAAACATGTACATCACGTTTCAAAGTGCCTTCTTATAGTTCTGTTGTCCTTGACCAACTTTCCCCATTCCTAGCTTCGCCTCATTAAAGGAAAGAAGAGTGGGAAATAAAGATATTCGAAGAGAAGAAAGCCAAGAGAACATGGATGTGAAGTGCGCTTCAAGCAACATCCTTTCATCTGTTTTCATCAGCTTTTCCTTTTTGAAAAAGGTATTTAGTCTGATAATCAGTGAAATGTTTGATCAAACACATACACATACACACACACACACACAACTTTAAGAGCAATGGGATTACCCTGGAGAAGGAGCTGCTGCTGAGATCACGCATGAACAGCATCTCCAAGGATTAATGAAGAACTCTGCTGATATAAAGGAACTATTTTGGGCTGTTGTTGTTTTTTACTCTCCTGAAGCTGCTACTGGGGGTGGGGAAAGGATACAGAAAGCACAGAGGGACACAAAATTGGTTCAAACTGGCGCAGGAAAGCAGATATAAGTAGTCTTTCATCCTTGAGTGATTTTAGCAATACAATCCTTAATTCCTAGTCCTCCAGCACAAAGGTTCTTCACTTAAACTTTGGCAAAAAAATAAAATAAAAAACGCATCTCGTTTGCCATTAACCCTTCGTATGCCATTAAGTACGTGAAGCTTCCATTGGAAGCTAAATGTAGTACAGGAAAATGAAGAAAAAAAACAAAGACAGGGAGCTTTGTACTACAGATGTTCCAAAGTACCAGCTAGGAATACTCTATGTTGCATTAGGTAATCTGATGAGAGACCAAGTGACAAATATTTAGCATCCCTTACAACCGAAGAACACTCATCCAATTGAAATGAGTTTGCTTGATTATATAGCCCAACATTCTGTTAGTAATGATCAACTTGTAAATAACAAGTTAGAAGTCAAGGCTTTAATCTTTCGTCTCTTGATCAAAATACAATAATATAATATTTAGAGAAGATACAAAAGTTAACTCAAACTATTTCTAGATTGCCTTTTAAAGACTAAAGTGTCCAAAGAAATATATTTGATTTTTAATAGGTTTTCTACATCATGTTGGATTTTAAATAACATAATTTAATTGTGGAGAGTGATTTACTCTTAAGAATTGAAAGGGATCATCTTTCAAATGTTGCCAGCTAGATGGAAGCTCATGAATGGCTTTCAAACATTTGGGAAATGATTTCAGACGCAAACTCCTGGATCTGTTTCCCACTTGGCTGATTTCTAAGCTAAACAGCTTCTGGCCCCAGATGCATGAGTGCCATGTGGCTGAATGATCAACTAAAGGACATCTGAGTCATGCAATAATTACTGCAATAATCTCTAATATATTTACTACAACTTTTTAAAAATTTGGTCATGTAGTTAATAGGGGTTTCAATAGAAGACAGTAAACATTTGCAAAAATAATTCAATATGGTGTGTGTGTGTACCAAGGCAGTCATAGAAAGGATTCCACTTGATAAAAAGAGAGAACTAAAACAAGATGGATCAAGGACATCAGCAAGAATTGTGGGTTCAATTGGCAAAAGAATGCTCAGGACCATATAGGTTAGAAACATGTGGAAGAGGCCTTCATCCTGCAGTGGATAGACAATGGCTATGATGATGATGACAGTGTGTGTGTGTGTGTGTGTGTGTATACACACACATATATATGGTCAGGCAAGGAGAGCATGCTGCAGACCCCGTCAATTAAAACATTTGA
Organism: Pareas carinatus; assembly: GCA_032468095.1. NCBI lineage: Eukaryota > Metazoa > Chordata > Lepidosauria > Squamata > Pareidae > Pareas > Pareas carinatus. The sequence continues at coordinate 24,546 of JANHFO010006322.1, read as the reverse complement.
CTGGTGAGGTCAATGTAGAGAGACTTCCTTTGGAACATTCTGCTCCCCAGAGGCAGGACCTCATGCTCCTGGCCTTCTGGAAATGCCTGAAGATCTGGCTCTGCCAAATTGCTTGGTGCCAAAGAGGAGCATGCAGCCACAGGGCTGGTTAGTACCTCAAAGGCCCTAAATTTAATTGTGAATGTTACTTATTCTATTTCTGTTTAACTGCCTCCTATTATAATATTTATATATATATAGCTTTTAGGTTTTTATGTCTAATTTGTACATTGGCCAGAGTCACTCTGTGAGGGAGATGGATGATTCCTAAATGTGATTCATAAATATAGTAATGCTGGAAAAGGTGAGTTTCCTTCTAAGCATTTCACATTGTGCACTCAATTTCAGTGAAATAAAAAGATTTGCTGGCAGCAAATTTTCAAACACTGATATACTAGCAAAGAGTTCTGCATCCAGCTGGATGAAATAACTCTTGGGATTGTCTAAATGTTATTGATGGAAATCTGATGGAAACCCAGGGAGATCCAGCAAATATTTGAGTATTTTCCAAGTTTGGGAAGTCCAATGCAGAGTCAGTGGGAGAATGGAATCAAATATAAATTTCCTGCTTTTTATTTAAGAGGGGGCAGATTTGATTAAACCTATGGACCATAAAATTGCCCTCTTCCTCTCCCTTGCTCTTAAAAAAAGTGTGCCAGAGAGGCACCATTTTAGTTTGTTGCAAAGTATAGAAGGTTGTAGTAACAAAAACTAAGTTGTGGCTAATTTATGGAATACTCAATTTACTATCGTCATTAAAGTACCAGAAGCCTCATTTAAAAATGGATTGGTACTCTAATTCACCCTTTCTGCTGAACAGAAAACAGATGAACTCGGTGATATTGCTCCAATAGTGGACTGCATTGTGCAATGCAGCAATTTGGCAACAGTTGCTTGTGTAGGGTGCTCTGGTCTTTGTTCTCTGGGATTAGAGGAGTTAATCAAAGTGACAGTGACTTCTGGCTTGATATAGTTAGAAAGGTCACAAACCTGAGGCTCCATTGTTTTCCAGTCAATGGTAAACTGATACATAAAATGCTTGCAGCTTCCATTCTGCACAATGCATTCCCCCATGAAATTATCAATCAGCAAGAAAAAGCCATTACAAAAGGTGAGCAAGGTCAAGGTTACATTAGTTTCAGCACATCTAGCCTATTTTTCAAACTCTTCTTCCAATAACAGGTAGTAATACTGAAATGGAGCAGGTGTTAAAAAATGCATATCCTGCCTGAATTTGATGGAAATTAGATTTTCAGTTCCAACCTCATTCGATGTGGAATCTACAGCTAAACAAAGGAAACTTGGAGCTCTCAGTTTCCACTAGGATGAGTTAACATACAATGACAAGCTGATTTTTCATGTTGGGAAACCAGAAGTATAGAGCTAATGCAAACCTGAAATCACTGGTTTGAAGCTTTTTCTGTTATTAGTTTTCAGTTATGGTGGAGAAATTGTCTCGTATATGAATTTAGGCTAGATGTCCTGTGGCAGAGTGCAATAAACAATTCTTGAAGAAAATGCTTTATTTTGCAATGATACACAAAAAGTTAAGCTACACCATATTAGCTTCAGAAGCTACAGCAAATCCATGGGGGAAAGAGTTACAAGGTTAGCACCGTATTGCTTCCATATGAAACCATTCAGTATTGCTTCCATATGAAACCTTCCTCCTGATGTCATGTCTCGTACTACTGTGTCTCTGTTTACATGAAGTATGAAGACCGAAAACTGTTCCACGTGCACGAAGAATCCCAAGTGAGCAAGTGCCTTGCCCTATATCTCGGTTCCTGTTTGATGAGTGAATAGCTACACAAGCAAACCTGCCCCTCCACTATCTACAGAGATGGATCATGTACTTCTAGATGCCTGAAAGTAAATATCATCATATGAATGAAAGCTGGGGGAGGGGAGGAAAGCTAACAAACAAACTCCTGCTAACATCCAAGAAGGGTACAGGTTCAAAATAAGTGGGTCAACCTTAGACGACAGATTATAAAATTAAGGTGCCCTCTTGATGGCATTCTCCAGTAAGACTAAACAGAGCTTTTTAGCTCCTCTTTTTCGGCCTGGTTCACTCACAAATGACTAGAAGAATTCTTCACACTACTGAAGAAAGTGGCTATCAAAAATGAATTGTGATAGTTTCAAGCAGCTATTTCTGTCGTCTAGTTAAAACACCAAGGTGTTCCTCACTTGTCTATCAGTAACCATCCATTAGGTCCTTGTTAACAATAGCCTGAACAGAGACACTCCATTCGAGTTGCCTACATATTCCTTCTTAATCATAGCAGCTAGATGTCTGTAGCATCATCAAGTTCTTCGGGTTCTGATTAAAACAGTGTGAATGTCCATGACATTTGTGCCTGTCAGGCCTGTCATCAAAAGGTGATGTCCATTTTGGAACTTGGTGAAAAATGTGTATGAATCATTATTGCTCACCATGCTTCCCACGTCAAAGCCTTTCTGCTCAGCTTCCTCCACCAGATCCTGGCTGCAGAAGGCCCCGGCAGCATCTGTTGGCCCATCTTGTCCATCAGTTCCTCCACTCAAAAACATGACTTCGCATTTATTAAGACAGCTTCCTTCCACAGTGGATTTAGTTCTGTGCAGTTCTAAGGCCACTCGCAGAGTCAATTCCTGGTTCCTTCCACCCTTCCCACTTCCTTGAATTTGCACTGTAGTTTCTCCACCTGCCAGAAGACAAATGGGGTTTTCCACATGGGGTTCTTTCATTGTTGTTAGAGTGTCTATCAGGCTCAAGACTGGAATCTTCAGCTGTTCTGCAACACTTGTTAACATTTCTTTCACGGAGTCTCTTAAAGATCTATTTCCAGCATCTTTTACAATGCTCAAGCACACAAACTGAATCAATAGGCTATAGAAATGGGCCACAGCTCTGACCTCCCCACTGACAGCATCACTCAAAAGTATCGTTAGGTAACCCAACTGTTCTGCCTGGCATTTGGCTCCTTCTAAAGCTAGCCTGTTGGATCCAATCACAACATTGAAGACGTGAGAATAGTCTTGCTGGGTGCTGTGCTTTGTGACAGAGTTAGAGAGGACTGTCAACACAGATTTTGGCAAGGTATTCAATACATCATACTTGGTCAGTATCTGAAAACAGTCCTGTATGCTGTGAGAACTGGCAACAGTCGGGCCACTTGCTATAATGTCCAGTGAATCTCCAATGACATCAGAGAGGATGAGGCTCAACACCTGGAAAAATAAGCAATAGTAAATATTGTTCATGTTGTGTTGAAATTTGGTTTCAGTTTTAGCTATGACTTCCCTGATTTTTTGCAAATATATATTTGAATTGTAATATAATAATAATAATTTTTTATTTATATCCCGCCCCTCTCCCGAAGGACTCAGGGTGGCTTACAGGCAGTTAAGAACACGATACAAACATATAAACTAAAAGCATAATAAAAACATTAAATAATGCCTGATTATAAGGGAATAGTAAAATGATATCCAAATTTAAAAAATAAAAACCTATTTAAATTAATCTAATCTAATCTAATATGCTGATAATGCTTGAAATAAGTTGTTTTCAGGTATGACTTACTATATATAACAAGTGACATTCCACCATTCCTTATAAAACAATTTTTCTCTACTTTAGATTGTTATAGAATGAATTTTTATCAGATGCTTTTCAAAGACTTGAGCCGATCACTTTCTCTCAGCCCAAGGAATGAGGCAGTGGTAAACCACCTCCTAAATACCTTGCCAAGGAGATTGCAGGGAGTTGTCCAGGCAGTCACTAGAAATTAAAAACTGTGAGAAATGGTGCTCACAGAGGGGGAGTGGTTGTGATGGATTACAGTTGAGTGGCAGTTTCTCAGAAAGGAAGGAGCACATTCCAGAAAGAGAGGGAGACAAAAGGTAGCACAGCTCAGAGCTGGGTTGGAGACAGAGGAAGGGAATAAGAACAGCCAATTTCCTAGAATGTCCCAGACCCAGGGCATATCTATTAGGGTGACAGAAATAAGGGTTTAGTCTAGGAAGGTTTTGTCTGTTGTGTGTAGGCAAATAAAGAACAGAATCCTGGCTGAATTGCTCTTCATTATTCTTGGGGTTTACCTGACAAAAACTGACTTGGGAAAAAAAAACACCACCCAAACCCTGCCTGGAAACCGTAGATTCCAACTGGAGACATTTTAGAAGATCAGCTATAAACCTAAGTCAATTTAATCACAAGATTGATAGACTAAAATAAAATAATTACATCAATGTTGTAAGAGGCTTTCGTTGATCAATTGCACTACTTGGAATCGTGTACTAAATAACATATACATTTGAATCTGCACTGGAAAGGATTTGGAGAAATTCTACAAATGTGAAAAGAAGCTCAGCCAGAGACCTAGGACAGGAAAGACAGCTAACTTCGCATCTCCTGCCTGCTGAAAAACTGGGCATGAACATAATTGCATGATTCCTGCTGTTAAAAAAAAAGGAGCTTAGCGTATTACTAATAGACAGAACTCTCTTTGACAAGTATGAATCATTCTTCGATTTCTTTCCTACTGCTCTAACAAAATTACTTATTATCCTTCCCTTTTATGAAAAATCGGCCATATTTCACAGTTCATACAGGCAGCCCTTGACTTACGGTCACAACTGGGACCAGAATTTCTGCCATGCGCTGTTGCAGTTGTTGAATTCGTTTTTATGATTATTTTTCACAACAGTTGTTAAGTGAATTAATGTAGTCATTAAGGGAATGCCACGGCTGTTAGGTTTGACTCCATTCTTCCCAATGGGCAGTTGTAATGAACAATATGAATTAAGCAAAAATGACACCTTATTGCCTAAATTTTGCCCCTTAAGCTGCACTATGCACACCCCTCCATACACACATAATTTCAAGCACCAGACACCAATACCGGGAGCTTGGGGCCGCAACATGTTAATGCGCAGTCATCTTGGATATATATAAACAATAATATTTCAAATTATAATTTCAACTTAAATCATTTTCAAACTTTAGTACTCTCCCCCTTGTCTTAATTTCACATAGAATCAACATAAAAATTAATATTCATTGATATTTTCCCTTATTCACCATCCCCAATCACTTCATATATTTTAGCCTTTTTACTTTTCTTATCTCCACCACCCACCATTCATTCTATATTTTATAATTTCTCTAGCCTATCCCTTTCTTCGTACATAAACGCTCTCGATACGCTGTTATCCTTTGCGGATTTCCCTTTATTGTATTGAACATTCCTCTATTCTTTATTCTCTATTTTTTTCCCCTATTCTCTTTTGCCTATTTACTAATCCTCTATACCGGATTTTTCCAGCCTTTCCCTCCAATATATTAGCTCTGAATTTATGTTCTCTTGTGCTTGAGTTTTTATAGTACATTTCTTTTTCTCATTTTTTGAAAGAGTTCTTGAATCTATCTATTTTCTTGCCCCTCAATAATATTGTCTCATCTCTTGAACCTCTCTGGTTCTTCTTCTTCTTCTTTGGTTGTCGCTGTTGAATAGGGATGAGACAGTTGGAGTTTCAGCTGCCGAAATTCTTTCCTTCTTAGTTCGGGGGCCCTGAGGGTCCTAGGCCACTCTGGAGGGGTGACTGAAGAGGGGATGCAGTGGAGGCGCGTGCCAGACGGTGGCTGACATGAAAGCCTTCTCTGCTTTGACCCCTTTTCTACAAACAGTAGAAAAGGCGCCCGTCGCCATTAAGTCAGAGACTGTGGAACAACTGAAACTAACAAGACGGAAGCAACAAGATTAAATAAATAGCAAACAGCTAGGTGAGAAAACGGAACTACAAATGAACCCCCCCATAATAGAATTATTTAGAGCTATTTACAAATTGAACTTTAAGCAAGGTTCTCCCAAAAAAATAAAAATAAGCGGCACTTGAAATTTAAGGGAGATTAAATATGGAAAGAAGATAGAGGCGAATCAGGTGAGTAGGAGTTATTATGATTGAATTTCCCCTGTGGTCATAGAACTGTGTGTTGGCATGGTCTAAGATCTTTTTGAAGGTGGAAGCTGGTATACTGGAAAAAAATGATAATATTGGAGGATTATAAATAAATTGATTTTAAAAACAGAACGAAAAAAGAGATAGAAAATGAATCGAACTATAAAGAAGAACTATTGCCTTCAGTCTAAAAGAAACAATTGACTAAATTCTGTTTTAAATTATTGTGTGTTGGTTCAGGATTCAAATTATCCTGACCTTTGGCACCAAAATTTATCCTTCTCTCAACCACACTGAGTCTAGAGCAGTGGCCCCCAACCTTTTGGGCACCAGGGACTGGTTGCAGGGTTTTTCCATGGACTGGAGGGGGTGTTGTTTTGTGTGCTGCCTGCATCCCACAAATGGGGTGTGACTTGTTTGTGCAGACTGTTGCTGGCATGCCACGGACTGGTGCCAGTCCATGGACTGGGGGGGGTTGGGGATCGCTAATCTAGAGAACTACAACTGGCATTTCTTTTAAAACCAAGAGTTATTGGGTCAAGACAGATTTAACAAACTTACCTGCGCAGGATGAGCCACCCGGGCAAGCCCCCCACCTTTGGACAAAGAGAGAGCCTTTCTAATGGTATTCAACTCTTGAATGGTGGCTCCTTTTGAAGCGAGTAACCTGGTGATGGTGGTCTTGTCTTCGAGGGTGACCGGAGGGATAGGCGCAGGTAAAAGGGCAGACCCACCTCCTACAATGCAGAAAATCATGCTTTTTAGGCAACAAGGCTGTTTTCTTGCAAAGACTAGCATCTTTTATCACAGGGTTTCCCAACCTTGGCAACTTAAAGGCGGGTAGACTTCAACTCCCAGAATTCTGGGAGTTGAAGTCAACTTGCCTTAAAAATTGTCAAGGTTGGGAAACCCTGCTCTGTCAGAAGGCAACAGGCCCCCAAAGAGAGCCCTATCAGGGCAGCTTTTTCCTCTTCGCCTCTTTCCGTCCTTTGCAATGGAAATTATTTTTCTCCTCCTGTTTTGCAGATGATTATTTTGCAGAAAGACAACTGGATATATTTTTCTATCAAGCAGTTAAAACAAGGATTCACATATAAACTCCTTCTAAAAGGGCAAAGTAGCTTTCCTCGCATATATATATACCCCCCTCCTGCGCGAGCTGCATTGGCTGCCGGTGGACTTTCGGGTGCGCTTCAAGGTGTTGGTTTTGACCTTTAA
>JANHFO010006322.1:0-17240 GCA_032468095.1 Pareas carinatus | reverse complement strand
TATTATTATTATTATTATTATTATTATTATTATTATTATTATTATTATTATTATTATTATTATTATTATTTCCTATAGCACTCTATATATTTTGCCTTTAATGCGATTTTCTTCCCCCACTAGTTGGCAGTGTTCTATTTCTTCCTATTTCTTTTATTTTATTTTATTTACTTAATTCAACAGGCTAATTAAATTAAGTTAAGTTTGATCACTCTGGCTTCTACCCTTTAAATCAATGTCATTTGGTAAAGGCTCTTTGTAGGAACAAGGTTTCTTCTAGAGTCCTTTAAATTTGGTTATTTCCTTGTCTACTTCTCAGCGTGCCTTGTCAAATACACAACTGTCAAACGTGAATACACAAGTGATCTTTTCGGGTCTCTGTATTTTACCCCGTTTTTCTTCATTGCTTTTCCTTTAAATCTGGTTAAGTCTTTTAATTTCTCTAATCTTTCTAGCAAAAAAAAAATCCTTGGATAATTGCAAAGAGACGCTCCTACCGCAGTCTCAGTTCGCCGTTTCTTGTAGTTTGTTTCTGTTTCTGGTCACCTCCGACTAATGGCAACCGATCGGTCTCCTGCCTTGCCCTTTGAAGCCTCCGAAAAAGAGAATCAGTGCTTTCAGAGGACTCTGACGACATCCTCCTGTGCCTGAATGCCTCCGCTTTCACTGATCCCTCCCGGTCAATTTTTTCAGCCTCTCAGCTTGTTGGAAAGGCTTCTAAAACTCAGCAGAGGAGCTTTCTTCTTGCTGCTTCACCATCATGTCATCGGAAACTATCTCAGGCTGAAAAAAAACCTTGGTTGTCCTGATAAATAATCCACACTGAAACCAAGACAAGGGGAATACGTTCCTGTCTGTTCTGCTGAACCTCAGTGGCATGTAGCTACACTTCTCTTTTTTATCTACTGTTAAGGATGGTGTTGGTTCTAAGGTGGGTTCTAGTAACACCAATAGGTTAGATATAGATTAATAAATTGAAATCTATTCCAGCCAAGACAGAGGTACTCCAGAAAGTAGATATACTTTGGAATAGATTCCAAATAATTATTTATACAAGTCATATGAGGTCTTGGGGCTTCTTCTGGGTTTAGCATTGTATCTGGTGGTACAGGTCACGGCTTTAGTGAACTGTGTCAGTCTTGGCAACAGCAGCACATTTAGACTGGATTATTGCAAAGTGCTCCACTGAAGGCCAACTCGGAAGAGAAATTGAAACTTGTCTAGAATGCAATGGCAAGAACGTTGTGGGATGCTGCAGGCATTGCTATACCCCAGTCCTATAAGAGCTGCCAACAGTTGCCTCTTTGTTCAGGGCACAATCAAAGTGCTGAGAGTAATTTTGAAAGCATTAAAGGCTTAGGGTCCAAGATACCTCAAGGATTGCCTTCTCAATTGTAGCCCTCAAACAATGGAATCCTTTTCTTGGGAGTCAAAACTGTCACCCTATTGGATAACGTTTTGCAAATAAATAAAGCCATTCTATTTTAGAAAAGATTCCATACCCAGTTCAGTTGTTTTTGTACATTTTTGGAGCTTCTGTCATAATTTAAATCTTGCACTTATTTCTAGTGTTTTAAGTTGCCCCGAGAGATGCATATGCATTAAAGGGCAGGAACATAATGTGCATATAACATGCAAAAATATTAACTGCATGAAGAAGGAATGCCAGATTAGGGAGGCAGCAATTAATCAGTATGGATACTTGATTTTATTTTTATATGTTTATATTTATAAAATGTAAATTTTTACACATATAAAATGCAAAACCTAAAAAAAGGTTGATTGCGGTCAGTGGGGGAGGCTGAGTGAGGAGAAAGCATGAATGTATTTTTAAAAGGTCTGCCTGAAAGTTCCCACATAGTGGATACTGCCACTGAATAAAGAACATGCTACCCAAGCTTGCAGAATTGTGCCAATTTAAGCGGAAAAGCATTGTGAGTGAAACACAAGCAAGCTGACCCCTTGCTCCAGACTTCTTTTGTCTCAGCTTCATCCCTGATCCAACCATGTCCATACCATGAATCAGTTTTGCATGACAGTCATCTTACAACCGGGTAAATAGCAATGCTTCCAGAATTGATGCTGGGGCCCTAACAGGATCCTAGACTTTTGTGTCCTACAGCGACACAAACTGTAGGTTGAGATGCCTAATAATCCATGCATGTTTTCATATATATATATATATTTGCTTTAATATGCAAAAAGGAGACAAAAATGGGTGAAACGATAAAGAAAAAAAACACAGAGAAAAAGGAAACAAAACATATCACGGTACCTATCAAACCAATATTTAAACTCATCTTTACATCTTGACCACACAGATTAATATTGACCAGTCTTTCCACTACATCAAGAGAAATCTAGTTCATAAACAGAAGAGAAATTCATATTGGTAGTCTCCAAATCTGAAGTTCCACCAACTTTCTACCATTGAAGAATAATCTACATATTAGTGGCATGGTGCTGGTTGTTGTTGGTGTACAATTCAAAAGAACATCCACATCTTTAAACTGCACTGAAGTTTGTAACACCAATTAATAAGCTTATGAATATAAAACCTTAAACATTCATTTTAATGAAACATTCATTAATTCCTTATTCAATTCTTCTTGCAAATAACTAATGTCCATCTTATTGGAACCCTTTAATCATTTATTTAGGGAAAAGAGTAGAATTGAATCAAACTCCAAATCAGTTATTTTTGGCAAGTGTTTTAAGAATCTAGAAAAACTGAAAATGCATTTGGACAATTGCAATTTTAGGCAATCCAAATTCTTCTTGCAATAATTCAAATGCTTTAAACATTTGATTGACAACAGCCTGATTTTAATTTTTCTGGGATTAACAGAGTTAATGTTTACCATGGGAATAAAGTACAAATTAGCTTTCCATTCCAATATTTTCCAAATTTACTATACAAACCTAAGCTTGGAGCTATGCTAAAAGCAAGCTCTTGTGTCTTGATCTTTAACATTCTTCAATTTTTGCTCTTTCATGTTTTTTAAATATCTTGCCACTGTAAATGAAGAAAGTTTCTTTCTTTCTAACTGTTCCCGAATGTTAACAATTAAATAATAATAAATAATTGTGACATTATATAATGTTATTTATTATTATATAAATATTATAATAGAGTAATTACTACTTATTAAATAAATATTCAAATAACAGAAATCTCAATGACTACAAATTTCCATTTAAATATTAGTTCCTATAGGAAATAAATCAAATTTTTGTCATTTAACTGAGCAACTTTATAAAAGATTTATATACCAAATAATCTCCATTTTTTTAATAAACCTTAAAATCAAATAAAAAAATAAAAGAAGGTAAACTTAAAAAGTTTCATGAGACAGATTGATAAAGGAGGCCATAATTCCATCTGAAATAATACAATAACTAGAAGATCGCATATTAATTACAATTAAATACAAAGAAATTCCATATTTAGGAAGAATCTGTTTCAAAAATTTCCATTACATCACATCAAAGGCTTTTTCTACCTACAACAAAACCATCCATGCCGATTTCAGTTTTTCTGAAAGTATATCCAGAATATAAACATAAATGCTTGGTGATCTTTTATAAAATTAGATGTGCAGGATGGATACAGCAGTCAGAACTAATACTGACTGTGATTGGTCGACTAGGATTGTTGTTAACTCATTGGGAAAAGACCCTGGGGTTGGGAAAGACAGAAGGAAAAAGGAGAAGGGTATGGCAGAGGATGGGATGGTTAGACAGTGTCATTGATGTGTGGGCATGGGTTTGGGTTAGCTACAGGACACTGGGGGTCAGGGGAAGCCTAGCAAGCTATGGTCCATGGGGGTGCAGAGAGTCAAGCATGACTTAGCAACTGAACAATAACAAATTGGGTTTTTGTCTCAATCTTAAAAAGGAAAATCAGATGATCGATTACAGAGTTTCAGTTAATGGAAGCTTTAGTGAAAGAGGTGGGAAGGGAAATGTCATTGTTATACCTCCAATGAGCTGAAGAAATCTTATATCATCCAATGGAATATCCATTCAGACTTGAAACTTCCTTCCTTACATGGATTTAGTGATATTGTTATTTCTTAGATAAAGGCAGCTTGATCATAAGTAATTTTTAAAAGAATTATATTATGAAAAAAAATTCTTAATTTCTTTTGCAGTTATGTTTGACTTAGCATTACCCAACTGTAACTAAACATTTTTTCCCCAGTTGCTTCAGTTACTCAGAACGATTCCATATTTTACCCTGGGCATCTTTAGTAAGAGAGATGCTATCATACCGTGCAATTACTAGCTGGTTCAGTATCTTTGCTTCATATAACTCAATTAATATTCTGTTTCAAGATCATAAAGGGAATGAAGATCCTGTTTAAAAACTCTTTGCCATTCTGGTGAAGGTTGCTCAAGAGTTTCTTACAGTCATTAAAAGATATTTTATGTATTTATTCATTCAGTCATTCACTTAATTTCTATAGCCACCTGTATTAGTCAATGACTCTGGGCCACTTACAATTCAAATATATCTACAAGTAAAGTTTTCTATGCTTTTAAAGAGAGATTCTGCAAATATTTGGGTTGCTTAGACTGCATTTTAGGGCATATCTATGTGGTCATACTATTGCTTATGCCTCAAAAGGAAATAGTTGATGGTTAAGAATATAGTAGAAAGAACAATCTGTACAATAACAGCTCCAACATAATCGATACAAAGAACATCAAAATGAAATGAACGCTGACGTATACCTCCAGAACATGACTACTCAAAATTTTCAATTCGGTTCTACCTAGCTGATTAAGGCCAAACAAATTTGCAAAATCTTTGGTACACTAGACTCCTTCCATGGACAATAGCGTTGACCTATTCTCCAAAGCACTTGAGGGCAGGACAAGGAATAACAGGTGAAAGATTATTAAAGAGAGATACAAGCTAATATTAAGAAGAAATCTCCTGGCAGTAAGAACAATTAATCAGTGAAACAGATAGCTTTTGGAAGCTGTGTGCTCCAACATTGGAAATTTTCAAGAAGAGATTGGACCACTATTTGCCTGAAATTGTTTAGGGTCTTCTGCTCAAGCAGGGGATTGGACTAGAAGACCTCTAAGGTCCCTTCCAAGTCCCTTATTCTATGTTCAAGCTACTTCTCAGCTCACTGCATTTTTCAATATTACTTGGCATATTCTGATTCTGGACTGCCACCTGCTGGACAAAAAAAAATCTAGCGGTTTTGAAATTTTCTAGCCAAGAAAACCTAGACCACTGTTTCATTAGACTGAAAAGCTCAGTAGAAGAACAGAACCTATTTTAGAGATTAGTTACAAAATAAGAGCCAGAGAATACAAACTTCTTATTTTTCAGTAAATCACAGAGACTGTGGAGAACTGACTAATTTGAAATGATCACATTTATTTCAGCAAGCGACAAGAAACATTAATGCAGAACTATTAGTCCTGCATTTCTTTCCATTGCAGAAAATCATACTTCTCCAATGGCAGAACATCTGCAATACTAAGAGCAGGTTACAGAGAAGAATGCCAGGGGCAACAGGGAAACCATTTCCAAAGTAAGCTGACAGAAGAAAACAGAAGGGTGCTTCAAGGGCCAATCAGCAGCATCACCCAGGGCAAAGTCACACTGAAAATCACCCCAAGTCCCACTCCCCGTGCCATCTGCTCTTCTTCTTTAAACAGCAGACATCTCCACCTGGTTTGCCAAGGTGGTTGCAGAACAAGCAAAAATATACAGGTAAAAATATAACAAGATCAGAAAATGGGAAAGAATATTTTTTTAAAAAAACCATCTGGAGGTGACAAAAGTCTCTCTGTGCTTTTGGGCTCTCAAGCATTACCTGAAATTAGTACCAGGAGAAGGTCATCCACTGTGAGACTCTTGGCTAATTCCAAGATGGCCCTGGCCGCCTCCAAAGCTTCTTTATCAGGAAGGTTGTCCCTTGCTCCTTCCAGGACTTTGATTTGGCTGTGTGGCTTCAGCAACATTTCCCTGCAGCATTTTGTTTTTCCAAAAAGAGTCAATTATTACCTGAGCTTTGAACTGCTGAAACCCATGGTGTTTAAAACTTCTTAAACAGATGGCCAGCCCAGAAAATTAAAGTGATAACGAAAGAAAAACAAAAGAATATTGATTAACTAAAGTTCTGGCTAAGGAGCAACTCAAGTTAACCTTGTTAACTTAACCAACTAGTTAAGTTGGTTTCTGTTTTTCCCATGGGTTAAGTAAAGATAGGAGATATTTTCATAAACCTGTTCAAGTAGCTTATATTTGAAGTAGTAAAGTGTGTCACAACTGAGATTTAAGCTACGCCAAGTCATGAAGGACTCAAAAAAGGATTCTTGAAGCTGACTTCCATAAAATATGGCCTTCTTCCTTACCTCATCCCTGCATGTCGCAGGGTTTCTTGGATGCCTTGAGGAACGCTGATTATTCCCTGAGTGAGGCAGCCTCCGAGGATGTCCTCTGCTACAGCTGCCATGCCCAGAACAGCCTTTCCAAAGCCGATCAGGTATAGATTTCTCCTCAGTTCAAAAGGACAGCCATGTAGCAAAAGTCTGGGACATCCACCCGGCTCTAGCATCAAGGCCCTTCTCAGCATTGGCCCCGGCAGGACTGTACCCACAGCACTGCGGAAGAAATGTAGCCCATGGTCCTTGAGAGTCATTTTGAGAGAAGACATCTCACTGGTGAAACTAAAATTGGGCCACCAAAAGATTTTGCCCGTGATTGGCAAGCTTCTGAAGACAAAAACCATGCCCTGAATCCACCAGGAATAAGCGATGATTAATATCCTGAAAAAAGTGAATAAGTTAGTGATTAAGGATATCTGGATATAGGTTGCTTTTCACTCCCAGAACATATATATGCCTTCCAGAAACCTTTCATGAGAGTTGTCTTTTTCCTCACCCTCCTGTCTTTCTGTTTGCCTGCTTTCCTGGGAAGGGCCAGAGATCTTTTTATACACCCAATTTGATAGATCAAATGGGAAGGTTAATAATTTGCCAGCAAGAATTGCTTGAAAACAATCTATCTGGCATTTAGGGAATGGAAAAAAACTAAGGTTAGTTAACAGCATAATCTTGAAAAAGAAACATATACCACATATTACTTTTTCCTCCCTTCCTAAAAACATGGAATACGAACTCAATTACTGATTACAAAACAATAAAACTTCAAATATGGATATTTTGTGAAGCTAGGGTTACAAACTAAGAAACTCCAAAGAATTAATTAAAGCCATCTTCGGTTCGGTCCACATCCCTGAGCAGGAGGAGAAAGTCTGAAAACAGTTTTAAAACATCCATTTCCTCTTGAGGAATGAATCAGACATTTTGAGCAGCTGCAATAATTGTTTGTAAATACACAATTTGAATGACTAGAGAAGAAGACACACTGCTTGCCATTCGGCAACCCTAGCAGACAAAGGTAACCAGCCAGCATCATTGGAATGTGTGTCAAGAAATGATGCAGAAAAGAGATCAGGAACTCTTTGTAAGAAACAATGTCACAAACTATTAAATAAACTAACTGCTGTATAATATAGAAATGTGTGTGTGCGCGCAAGCGCTCGCACATATATGTCTGGTAGGAAGATTCAAAAAGATAGTTTTGCAAAGATTCTTAGGAGTCTTATCAGGGCCCCTGGGAAGCCAACAAGATGGATCCAAATACCACAGAATCCAGGACATCGTTTCCTTTCCGATCTTGATCATTTGCAGAATAGTGTAATTCTGATCCATGTTTTTTCCAAAAAGCCTTGTGCTTTAAGGACTGGATTTAGTCCATACCGTTGGTTCCTGGAGGTAAAAATAAAAATCTGGATTCCATAGGCTACAAGGCTTGAATGAAAAGCAACATCTCCAATGTTCTAAGATCGCCAACAGATGGCAGAGCTGATGAAGCTACAAGCGCTGCCTTATTCTTTAGCGTCTCTTCTTTCACTTCAGTAGATAGCAAGCTGCTTTGAGAAAATATTGTGTTTCTATTGTTTGTGAGACGTATGCTTGCAAGGACACTGAGACTCTGGAAAGAGGGCAAAGAAAAGCAACAAAGATAACTAGGAGGCTGAAACATGAAGAACAGTTACAGGAACTGGGTATGTCTAGTCTAGGGAAAAGAAGGACTGGAGGAGATATGATAACGGTGTCTCAGTATTTGAGGAGGGCTGGCCACAAAGATGAGAGTAGGGAAAAACTATTCTCCAAAGCAGCAGAAGGCAAGACAAAAAAACAATGGATGGAAACTAATCAAGGAGAGAAGCAACCCAGAACTAAGGAGAAATTCCTTAGCAGTGAGAACAAACAACTGGGGGAAAGTCATGTCTTCAGAAGTTGTGAGTCTCCCATCACTGGAGGCTTTCAAGAGGAAATTGGGTAGCCATTTGTCTAAAATAATATGTTTTCCTGCTCAAGCAGTGGGTTGGACTAGAGCACCTCCAAGGTCCCTTCCAACTCTGTTATTCTATGATTTGATTATTCAGTTGTTCTATTCTCATATTAAGCAAAGTGCTGTGATTAATATTTTTTTTTACTGCCCAAGGAGAACCTTCAATTGAAATTTTCTAGACCTCTGACCTTAGGATTAGACTTCTTGTTTGATATAACCATTTTATTAAATGTTAGGTTAATCAGAATTCTGATTTTAACTGATTTGAGAATTGGTCTGATGGTGTAGGATCTCATGTTGAATGGCAGAAATAAAAGGCAGGCCTCAGCAGGCCTCCAGGCTCATGAAGAGCTTGTGAAAGCACCATGAAAACCTTGATAAAGAAGCCACACAGCTTGAAGATAAGCATGGGTCTTTTATTTATTTATTTATGTATTTATTTCTTAAATTTCTATACCGCCCTTCTCCCCGAAGGGACTCAGGGCGGTGTACAGCCAGTAAAAACAAACATATATACAAATAAATATATGCAATTTATTACCACAGGATGAGTATTATTTTTTTAACTTCTTGCCTCATCTATTATGAGCTGTGTTTCCTGCTTATGTAACCAAATAAAACTAGGAAAATTATATGGCATCTGGGGTTCTTGCAGCTCTATGGAAGGACCCATCTTTGTCCAGGCCTAAATAAACCTGTGACTTAGAAAGAAAATTTGGACTCTGCCTCTTTGTTTGTGCCAAACCACACCCGATTCCCCACATAACAATTACAATTAAAAAGATAAAAACTAACATAAACTAAAAAAATAAAAATATAAAATACAGAAAAAAGAAAACAATAGAACGAATAACAGCATAGTAAAGAAAATGAAAAGAAATACATAAAGCAATGGCTTTTTCCCTCCACAACAAGTAAAAACAATTGTCATAACTTCTCTTAAAATACAACAAATGATCTCTTTTTCCCATATCTCATCTCTTATCTATAAATAAATTAAAGCATTGTCATTCAATTCTGGTCAGCAAATTATCAGAGATAACAATCTATTTTAACCTTGATCAAAGAGTCCAACTTTATATCCCTTCCTTTTACTTTTACTAATCTTGATGTTTAATTCCTTCAAATACTACCCTAAAACTTGATTTGTTTCCTTTTTTTTTCTTTGTCCCTTCTTACAAAATCCTTCAAACTTTAAGAAATTTTGTTTTGTAAATCCAATATAGGAAAGTTATCCTGGTTACTCTTTTGATTGGTTATTTATATATCCCTTTTAATTATTAAGACACCAGCTGGTTTCATTTGTATATTCAGTGTAGCATCTTTTCCCATATCATTCTGTTGCAAAGGTTGCTAATAGCTAAAAAGTAATTAAGAAGCAATTTCTGACAGTGATTAAGAAATGACTCTCAGCAACCTTATGTCCATATAGACAGCAGTGAGCTTGATTGAAATCCCTCGAACCCAGCCATTCAACTCACAAACTGAGCACCAAAATCTCAGTTCCTACAGTCTTCTCACCAAGAGTAGCTACCCAGGGTACAAAGGAGTGAATTTCACGTTTTCTCCTTTTTCCAGATAGACTTCACTGGCCAAAATTCACATCTCTATCCAATATTGTCCCTGATCCTTCAGAGATGTCTAGTTTGCCATAAATCTTCATCAGAGGTTAGGACTAGATTTCATACCCTGTGGGTAAACTGTATTTGAGCTTGTTCGGTTTATTTAGTGGATTGCGTGAGGCAAGCCATTGTAGTCTGCAAATCATGTGAACCTTGCCAAATGTGGTTTACTCAATAAACAAGGATTTAATAAATGATCACCTATCAACTTCCTGAAGCAGATGTGTAGTGTTTCTTTCTCTGAAAATCATTTTGCTTCAAAAGCTGACATTTTTAGATAACCTGTTATTGAACAACTGATATGGAAAGATATGGTAAATTTCTCTTATGGAAAAAGCTATGGATAAAACTTGAATGGTGACTTCTCAGATGGATGAATAACAATTTTATTAGATCTGGAGAAATCTGATGCAACCAAAAATAATAATTCTTTTAAATTGATTGGTATAAGTATAGTATGGTGGAATTTTGAGATATTGTTTCATGCTGCTTTCCTTCTTGACTTACAGTGTATTAAGAGTGAAAAATAAAATAAAATCCTAAAATTATTTAATTTCTACATAATGTGTTCTCATAGGTGTGGCTAATTTAGAATAATAAATCTCCTTTTTTTACTTTTTTCTACTATTAGGAACAGTGTACTGATTAAGTGCTAGAGACAGTGCAGTAATTAAATGCCATCTTGCTGTATGTAGCTGAAGAAAACAAATCTTCCATTGCAGTTAAAGGTTTTCTCTGTATTTTTGAATTGTTTTGTCTACTTCATTATCTGCTTTGTGTGCCACATTTTGGCTAAGAGTCTGATGTTTTCATTCCCACTGACTTGCAAGGTCACAGGCGTATCAAGGATGACATTAAATGTCTCATAGCCACCACAGCTTCCCTGCTGCTTTTCACTTCTGAACAACAGAACAAATCAAAAGGGGAATAATTTATTCTCTGCACTGAAATTAGGACTTTGAGGCAAGAGTTATGGCTAGCCAGATCGAAATGAAATTTCTTCTTCTTGTTCTTTTTTCACTTGATCATAGCAGCTGCTCAGAAAGTGATCCAGAAGACATCATTAATCTTGGCAGATCAGCTGAGGACTGCATCTTCTGTGACAGCATTGCTCTGGGACTGTGAAGAGCTTAGATTAATCTCTTTTAAATGAAAACTTCATAAACTGTCATTAATGAAAACTGGTCCTAATCTGCATATTAATTTGAATAAATCATCCCAACATGTTCCTGTGATGGTTCCTTGTGACTCTTGTTCTGTTTCACTATATAGAAATGGAAGTAACTTTTAATTCCTTATTAATTCCACAGAGAATTCTATACAGAAAGCATTCTAAGTAACTGAGTCAGAGAATAAACAATAGCGTATACTATTCTTGAAAAAGAACATTAAAAGAAGACATTTTTAAAAATTGAATTAATCAAGGTGGTCTACAAAATCGCTGAATAATGACATCATTTAACCTGGACCTCTACAAAGAAAAGTGATTAAGTCAAAGGTGAAGAGGAGAAAGAATAACTATCTGAATTCAGACAGTTTTAGGTATAACCAAATAACAATGGGAAGAGCCAAAAGTAAATCTCTGACAACACATTCTAGCAAATTAGGAAATTTTACATCCTTTTGGACAGTCATATTTTGGTTGCAGTAAATAATACATTACAATTAGAAAAACAGAAAACCGAGCACCTATTATTACCGTATTTTTCGCTCCATTAGACGCACCTGACCATAAGTCGCAGCATGTTTTTAGAGGAGGAAAACAGGAATAGTATATTTCTTCCTGCTTTCCTGCTTGAGAGAGAGAGAGAGAGAGAGAGAGAGAGAGAGAGAGAGAATGCTAGCATAGCTACAACTAGAGTTCAGACATGTAAAGCTCCTAGTATTGTTACTAGGAGTGCATAGAAGACTTCATATCAACAGTGGAGCTCTCCCCCTCATCTTCTTTTGGCCTACTGCCCTCAACAAGTGAGCCTCAAGCTAATTAACCCACCTAAATATTCTGCCTTGTCCTTGCATCAACTGAGACATCAGCTGCTGCTATTTTGGGGCAAATCTTGTTTAAGCACACTGATTCCTCAGCTCCCATTGACAATCTATTACTAATATGAATCTGATATACCATTCCACTGAACAGCATTGAATTGTGTCAGTTTTTTTCCTTATTAACAAAATTATATTATTCAGTCCTAAAATTACTGCAACTTTTGTAATGCAAAAATTGAGGTTGTACTGTGCAGACTTTTGACGACATTTCTTGCTCAGGGGCTCTAAACCTCAACTCTAATTTGGCTTCACTGAGAAATTATTTAGCAGAATGTGTGACCTAACACAACTGTAACCAGATTAATTTGTTATTCGGATCTGTGACAATGCATTATTCCAGTGTTTACAACTAAGATCAAGATCAAGATCAAGACAATTTTAGACTTTACCAGTTTGATTCTTCTTGAATCAATACATGAATTGCTTAGTGGCTGCATGTTTTCAAATGTTGTGATGTAATTCTGTGAAAAAAAGATTCATGCAGGCACATTTGGATTAATGAACAGGAATGGATAAAGCAGAACAAAACAGTGATATCTCAATATGGAATTTATAGTCCCGCACCTCTGAAAGGTACCCATTTTGAAAAGGCTGCATTAAGTTAGGAACCAACTTTCTGGGACTTCTGGGACACAAACTAATCAGAAATCAGCTTGCCAGGTTTAAAAAAACACATGAGCCAAGTCAGCCTAGTTCAGTTGCTTATGAGCTCTCAAAAGGTATAGCACACACACAGCAGCTCACTCTGCCTCTCTAGATGCCAGCCGAATGCCAGATGCTGGCAAACAGACAGATAAAAGAAATCTGGATTACAGCGATTCAGCTCAGAAGTTCATTGATGCCAGCCAGGCATTACACTGGTATATTAAACAAAATTACTCTTCAGGAACTGTTATTCTGTTAACTTACCACACTAAAAAAAATCCTCACAATGTTCTAGCTGTCAGAATGCAGTATGAAATACTCACCCAATAGGCCATAAAAAGAAGATTTTGCAAATGACATATAAGAGAAAAATGTTTAAGTTCAAAAAGGGAAGAACTGAGAGCTCTCCTGGGGTTTATTTACCTGTCTGTAACCTATCCATGTAACCTATCATTTAAAGTGGTGAAGAGAGGAAATATTTTCCTGGCTGTGCCTCATTTGGTTATGTTCTCAAGTAATTTTCCCATCCATTTTGGTGCTTTTTAATAAAGACAGGGTAAGAGAAAAGAGCTTAGAGGGATAGAAGTGACACAAAGAACCAGAATGGAGCAGGAAAACGAATTGAACATCTTTTCTATCAATTTAGAATTTAAAGTCAGCGTGTAGGGGAGATGGGCAACATAGAAATTAAACAAAGAAATTCATTGATTTATTTCAACATTACTCTGGTTCTCAAAATACCCTCTCACTCCCTGAAAACTCATGGCAGTTTCCTATTTATTTTGCAAAATATAATTGTCATATAAACCTTAGAAGCATGATTTAAGTCATGCTTGACTCTTGCTGGCTACATGGACAAATCTGTGGCAGCAATACAGAAGTGATTTGCCACTTGCTTGGGATTTCTTTTTTACTTCTTAGTCTAGCCTGCAGCCCTCGTATTCTCTAGAGGTCTGCCATCTAAGTAGTAATTGAGGCCAAATATTTTCTTTCCTGAGATCAAGCAAGACTGACAAAGTGCTGCCGTCTGCTGTAGGCACCAAATAAGCACATTTTTTAAAAAGCACCACCACACAGACGAAAAAAAAAAAAGAGATTCATCCACACTGCAGCTCTTGGCCTATTCAGAAGTGCAGCAGCTGTCATTTACTCACTCCTTCCTTGTTATACAACAGTCTTTCCAAGTCTGATCGACTTCTAGTAGTGAGTTCCTCAACTCCAACATTTTCCTATCAGCATCCCTACTATGGAGATTTATGGCAAATAAAAGAAGCCAGGCAAGACAGTGAAAAGAAGAGGGCAATGGGCCAGTTTAAAAGGCAACCCTGGGAATTATTCTAGCTTTCAACAGTAAAAAAAGAAATCTGCAAAGGTTAAATTACCACAAATTACAGGTAGTACTTGACATACAACAGTTCATTTGGTGACTGAACAACAGCACTGAAAAACATTTTTCAGACTTATGACTGCTTTTCATACTTATGACCATTGCAGCATCCCCATGGTCACATGATCAAAATTTGGCTGCTTGGCAACTGACTCATATTTATGCCGGCTGCAGTACCCTGGGGTCATGTGATCACCCTTTAGGTCCTTCTGACAAGCAAAGCCAATGGGGAAGGCCAGATTCATTTTAATTGCCAATTTGATTGTAATGGTTCACTTAACAACTGTGAGAAGGTAGGTTGTAAAAGGGGAAAACTCAATTAACAATTGTCACTTAGCAACAGAATTAGCAACTCAGCAACTCACTTAGCAACAGAAATTTTAGCTCAATTGTGGTTGTAAGTCAAGGACTACCTGTATTCATTATGTTTGGTTCCTTTGAGCATCTAGGGAACCTCCAAACCAAAAGATCACCTGAATATCATAGGTTCAATCACACATTCGAGGAAAATTAAAATAGCACTTTATTGAGTTAGCTAAGCAAAGAGACCAGCATTCCCCTAGTGGCAGCGTTCAGAGGAAGTGGTACACAGAAAGAAATGGCTGTCTCAGCTTTATACACATTATGACGGGAGAACAAGTAAGTTTTGGCACGTATTCCTTTTTGCAACCTGCTCATTCCTCCTTCACAAAATTCCCATACACATTCCATTCCTCTTGCATATGGTTCCCAGCCATACCCCTTCTGCATATGGTTCCTATTAATGTTCCTTTTGGGCCAAATTATTCACCCCTTCTGCGCACGGTTCACATACACATTCTTTCTTCGCACTTTCCCCGTTCCTCTATTTTGCACCTGTAGAGTCCATCTTGACCTTGTTCCTGATAAGGAGACTTTCTCACATTACATGCCTTTAGAATGAGGTTTGCTACGTGCTTGTTAATACTGATGCTATTCCAAGGGAAAAGATAACATTTATGTTGCTGTTGGCCTTCGCATCAAAAGAAACGCTAATCTAATTAAAATGAAGTTATTTGATTTCAAAGCACTTGTGAAGGTATTTGATTTCTAAGCATTTGCTTAAAGGAGATCCTTATAGCCACAATATCTACAAGAAAACTTTGAGAGGCAGATTGCCCCTGAATGGCATTGTTGATTGTTGGGTCACAATCAAAAAAGGCTACTGCAATTATGTTGCACTTTCCAGCAATAGAGTATTTGTTTAATTACTATGAAAGCTAGTATCCAATGTTGTTGCAACTGTAGCAACTGGACTTAACAAGTTTCTGTGACATTATTGCTTGAAAAGAAAACAATTCATTTATGGAACCATGCCAAGTTGAGACTGGATCTAGAAATAGTTCCAAACTATAAATTAGGTCCTCCAAAACAGTGGCCTCAAACCTTTTGGGGACCAGGCATTGGCTCCATGGGGAAAGGTCTTTCCACCGACCGGAGGAAGCGTGATTCTGCATGCTCCCTGCATTCCGTTAATGAGACTTGGCTTGTTTGTGTGGCCCAGTTGTTGCCATGCCATGGCCTGGTGCCGGTCCACGGACTGAGGATTGGGGACCTCTGCTCCAAATGAAGACAAGTGACACATCACAGTAGACAAACTGACCAGATAATTTACCAACAGCAAGTGAAAAAAATGTATTAGGACTCATCTCAGTGTATAAAATTTTGTTTTTTTTACTAAGAATAGTTCAGAACTGGAAAGGCATAGCCCCTTGCAGTGATAGGTAATATAATTTGAAGTATTTTAATTTAGGAAAAAACATGATCATGGGGAATTCTACTGAAGTGTGTAAAGAGAGGCATGAACAAGAGTCATTTGACTACTATGGGGTATGTTTCATAAATAAATATAGTCAGATGCTACATTTCCTCTTCTAATACTAGAATCTGTGATCATCCAAGGAGGCTTAGAGAGCAGAACCACAGAACCTTTGATAACACAATTATTTCATTGCCTATGAAATATGAGTCTCGGGAGACTTAACTGAGGCATTCCCACATCCTCTTACTCTAGACAGTAAGAGCTACTGTTTACTTGACCGTTAGAAAATTGTTGTATGCATAGATTTTGCTTAACTGTGTTTGATATTTACTATTACTAGTTTTCTTAACAAGCAATTCCACATATCCTACCATTCACTGCTCAGAGCATTAACAGTGGGGATTTAAATTGTTTTTTTAAAGGCAACTTTTTCATAGTATACAAAGTTTTTATAGGTTTTTAATGTTTTTAACAATTATTTAATGCTTTTAAGTAATAATTATTTTATATTTATTTTAATGGATTGTTGTACACTGTCCAGTCATTGATGAGTGGTCATAAAGATTTGATAAATTGATTTTCTTGTATACCCAAATCCTACATGTAAGGCTAGTATTATGGAGTACAACAGTCAGAATCTTCTTTCCATTCAGCGCTTTGAAAGGCATGCCTTCGCTCCTTCAAGTATTTCTCAAATTTGGCAATTTTCTTGATAAGGGTAAAAGAGGAGATTGCAAAAGCTGGTTTGGAACTCAACATTAAAAAATTGAGATCACAGCACCCAGTACCATGAAATGGAAATAATGACAGATTTTATTTTCTTGGCCTCCAAGATCTCTGTAGATGGAGATTGCAGCCATGAAATTAAGAGACACTTGCTCCTTGGGGAGAAAGCTATGGCAAACTTAAGACAGCATCGTAAAAAGCAGAGACATCACCTTGCCAATAAAGGTTCATAGAATCAAAACTATGGTTTTTCCAGAAGGAATGCATGGCTGTGAGAGTTGGGCCATAAGGAAAGCTGGGCGCCAAAGAATGGACGCTCTTGAATTGTGGTGCTGAAGAAGACATCTGAGAGTCCCTTAGACCAGTGGCCCTCAAACGTTTGGGCACCAGGTTTGCCTAAACATTTGGGCACCACCACGATTCTATGGAGAAAGGGTTTTCTATGGACCAGAGGTGACCTGTTTTGTGTACTGTCTGCATCCCGCTAATGGGGCTTGGCTTAGTTTGTACAGACCAGTTGCTGGCATGCTGCGGACCGACGCCAGGGGTTAGGGATCCCTGCCTTTGACTCCAAGGAGATCAACTCAGTCAATCCTAAAGGAAATCAACCCTGACTTTCCTTTGGAAGGGCAGATCCTTGAAGTT
>JANHFO010006316.1:36620-51048 GCA_032468095.1 Pareas carinatus | reverse complement strand
GTCACCCAAATTTTTTCCCAAGTATCCAACATTATAGGTTCCTGAATATTTTGTGCCCATTTTATCATACAATCTTTGGAATGTTGATTCTTTTTGAGGCTTGATCCCAAGCTGCTTTTATTTTTTGCTTCTGGCTCATCTGCGGCTAAACACTGCGAGCCCACAGCACAGTTAGGCAGACCTTTTGAGGATTTTTTTCCCAGTCTTGGGGCGGTTGCCACCTCCCCTGGGACCGTGGAACATAAGAGAGGAGATGCTCTTGGTCACTCCATTGTAGTGACCATCTTGACT
Source organism: Pareas carinatus (assembly GCA_032468095.1). Lineage (NCBI taxonomy): Eukaryota > Metazoa > Chordata > Lepidosauria > Squamata > Pareidae > Pareas > Pareas carinatus. The sequence continues at coordinate 50,757 of JANHFO010006316.1, read as the reverse complement.
TTTCGGACAACCTTCTCCTCCCACAGATGCTTGTCTTCAGGACTTTGCAACTTAATCTTGTCCACCTTGCTTTGCAAAGTAATCTGGAAGATGCAACTACTTTGTTTCTCTTCTTAATTGCAGGAAAATAGATCCTGTTATGTGAAGCCTCAGAAGCTCTAGGTGGCACAGCTCCTGGAGAGGAGATGCTTATGAGACAATAAGGTAAGGTGGTGATCTTTTGATTGGAAGGGACATTCATGTTGTAGACATACAGCCTACTTCATCAAGGATCAAAATGTTGACTTATTGCCTGCTTGTTTTGCTAGTCTTATTCTCCAGCAGAATAAAGCCCCTTCCATGATGAGAAATTGGTGGTGGTAGGTTACGGGAGCAAAGCATTGGGGTCAGAAGAAGGTCCTGTTGGGCATAAGGTGCATGCTCTCAGTTCAAAAATGAAGAGGAGCTGCTGATGCTTTCATAATCTATGGCGGCATTTCTCAAGTATGACAATTTAAGCTGTATGGACTACAACTCCCAGAGTTCCCCAACCAGCTTTGAATTCTGGGAGTTGAAGTCCAAACAAATTAAGTTGTGAAGGCTGAGAAGCATGAATCTATGGCCAACATGGATATTGGTTCTCTCTGCATGATTTTAAGCTGCCATTTGTGGTTTGCAGAGAGGGAGTTTCTCATCTTTAAACAAATGGAATAGTGTGATTGGTTGGACACCATAAAGGATCCTTATTTCTAGAAAATAATAGCAAAATGGAAAGAAATGATAGTAAAAGTTCATCACAGCTTGTGACCAAAATGAGAAACTTTGGCTATGTTTCATTGACTTGAGCAAATGAGGGATCCTTGATGGTCTCCAAGCTTGGTTGTTTTCTTGTAGACGTTACATTACCCAAACTAGGTAACATCACCACTGCAATGTTTGGGTAATTGAAGGTTTGCAAGAAGCTGAAGAAACTTCTTAAATGAGAAGCGAAATGTCTTCAAGGAAAAACAAAGCCCACTTGCCTTTTTTGGATGGGGGGACCACACCTTTGGGTTTGCAAGAAAATGAACAAGCTCAGAGAACATCCAGTCCAACACTGAGCTACAAATATTCTCCTTTATCAGTGACTTGAGTCAGTCAATCTTGTCTGAATTTCAAGTTGTTTTCCCTTAGGATCCTTTCCCAGAACTGAATCTGGTAAATTAGCGGCTGTACTCCAGTGTGATTGTTATTGTTGGTAGATGGATATGTACACATTCTGTCTAGTTACTTTTGCTCAGTGTGTGAGCTGTGGTGCTTACGCCGAGTTGAACCACAACATTCTCGTGACAAGCTCAAAGTAGCATTTGATACAGGAAAAGCTACCTTACAAGAGTGCAGAATCTTTCTTCAGGATCGAAGTCAAACGTTACCTCCTCTGGCAAGGGATCTAAGGCTGTTGGTTGTGTCTCCCGCTACCTGATCCATTCAACTGGGGATGCTAAGATTTCAGCCTGTATGGAAATAACCGTCTTTGGCCCCTCTGCTATGTGTGCAAATTGGTTGATGAGCTTCAGAGCTTTTTGGTGGAAACGCTTGCTGTCGGGAGATGATAGAAGAGATTGATTCCCACTAGGCTCTTCGAAGTGGCCTCTGATTGTCCAGACAAAGCTTTTAGGCCTGGCTGATGTTTACCTGCTGGTTTTGTCTTTTCCCTGCTGCTCTAGTCATTTATTTTGCTCTCGGTTGAAGAAAAAAAAAGAGGAAATATTCTGTGTTGATTTCTAGGATAAAAGACCAATTGACTGAAATCTGAATAGATGCGATTGTTGGAAATGAAGGGAGAATAATAACCTCTTATCCAATTGTCCAGAATGACTGTTCTCCCACTCCAGATATTGCGATCTACCTCCACATTTGTCTGCAAGAGAATAAGATAAAGACAGAGGGAAGTCAACCTTGTTTGCTTAATGCCATTATGGAGAGCCTTTGTAGTACAGCTGTTAATGCATAAAAGTCATGTTAGTTAGCATGGCTTTACAGAAAGAGTAGTGGAAGCTTGGAACCAACTTCCAGCAAAGGTGCTGTGTCAATCATGAATTTAAGCATCCATCATCTGACAAAATGAAATAAATGATGATAAACCATCAAGCATCCACATCTACCTATCTAGGTAGACAAAAAAAATGCAAAATCCAGTCATCTGACTAACTCGGCAACAAAATAATAAAGTAAATAAATAAAATAAAAGAATTTAAAAATACTAAATAAATTGAAAAGGAAAGAAAGACAGACAGACAAACAACAAACTCAAAGGGCAGACTGGATGGACTGTTGGATCTTTTTCTGTCATGAATTTTCTATTCCATTTGCTCAGGATATTCCATACTCTTGAGTTACGTGACATGAACTGTGAGGCTTCTTGAGTGAGACCTTTGACTTTGCCTGCATCAGAGACCTAAAATTATGAGGGCAATTCGGGAAAAAACCTCTGTTTGGTTATCAATGACAGACACTCGCAGATACAGAACCCTTATGATACGCATTAGAAAACTACAGCATTACTTGACTTTTTGACACAATCGCAATTCAAATTGAGTCTGTTGTCATAACATCTTCCAAGGTTTAAAATTCCTTCTGCAAAGAAATCTCCCTCCTGGAAATGAAGCCATGCTGTAACAACATCATGAAGCACACTGTCATCATCGAAATGGTGCGACACAAGCGCACGGGCATACTGACTTCCAGTGTGGGGTTCGTTCACGATAATGATCACCCACACACCACTAGACAAACCCAAGAACCTTTGGAGCTGTTCCCAATTTGGGGTATTTTTGATCATCTCCCCCAACCCAGATTTAGCATCGAGTGACTCTCACCTCTTCAGGCATCATTCCCAGGAGGGAGATTTCTTTGCAGAAAAAATTTCAAACCTTGCAAAACGTTCTGATAAGTACCTCAATTTGAATGATGATTATGTCAAAAGTCATGTAATACTGTAGTTTTCTAATGTATATAATAAAAGTATTGTATCTGCGAGTGTCTGACATGAATAACCAGACAGAGGTTTTTTTCCAAGTTGCCCTCATATGATGCTGTGAAGAGCATGGATAAATGCATCAGAGAGGAAGTGAAGGATCACAAGTCTATATACAAAAGGTGAATTATTTGAGGAGATGAATGTGTATATCCTGGCAAAACATTTACTAAAGGTGGGAAGACAGGTGGAAAAATGTATATGATAATGTTTTACAGGTATTCCTCAACTTACAAATACATTTGGGACTGGAATTTTGATCACTAAGCAATGTGGTCATTATATAACCCAACTGGATTTGACAATCAATTTACTACAGCCATTAGCAAATCACACAGCCCTTAAGTAAAGCTTCCCCCATTGACTTTGCCTGTCAGAAGTCAAACCAGAATGATGTGATAGCAAAATGCTTTAATCATCATAAATGTAAGCTGGTTACCAGCACCTGAATTGTGAACACTTGCCCACAGAACTGGTGCAATGGTCACATCTTTGAGGATGGCTCTTAGCTCACCTTTTTTGCAGTGCTGCCGTAAGTTTAAATCGTTGTTAAACAAATGGTTGTAAGTTGAGGACTGTCTGAATTTAGTTACCAGTGAAGGCAGAAAAGGGCAACCTGGAAAATCAGAGAGATATGTCCTTTTTCATGAAGGTTATTCTGATGATTGCAAGGTGACCCCTGCAATTGGTTGAGAATATTCTTTTTTTATCAGTTCTTTTGTTTGTTTTGATACTTCCAAGTTGTTCTTGGTAACCATGACATAACTCACATGCTTTGACAAGCTCTTGCTACCCTCAAATTGGCATTTTTCCACTAGGCAGTCTCCAGAATACATATTATAATTGGTTCCAGACCTACATGCCAGAACTTGAGTTTATATCATGAACTGCCATTGATGGAAGTCTGAATCACAAATAGAATATGTTCAGGGAGAAACTCAGGAGATGAGTTTGTTTTATGCAGAGGGGTCCTTGTGCAAGCTAATATTCTGAAGCTCCAGACTAATCCCATGCTAGCCTGGAGCATAGAATTGGGTTTCTGATGCAGCTTTTACCTTGAAGCTGTTCTATGGCAGGTTACATTCAGACATTTAGCTCCTCATCCATGAAACTTCTCCAGTTCAGAGCTGAAGAAGCTTCTTGGATGAGAAGCAAAACATCTTGCAAGGAAAAACAAAAGAAAGTCCAATTGAAATGAAAAAAATAAAAATAAATATCCAGAGTTGCAAATACATAACTATACAATAGTTTTTAAAAGTATAGTCGAGTTGTCTGTTCTAGGCACCATGAATCAACATAGATATTTCAATAATGCAGGGTCCAATCTGGATCGGTCACTCATGGAATTAGAGGTTCTGTCTTCTAAACTTTCAGACATGTGCTAGAGCCCATCTTCAGGGAACGTCTGTCGAGCAGAGTGTGTGCTGTTTTCTGTGTGGTATTTATAGTGACTTTTCGATGTTGATTGGAGTGTGTTGATGGCTGACATTTAAGTCGTTAGCTGTCCTTTACTTATGTTGTTCAGCCCTCACCTTCTGAGTACTTGATAGCTAGTGGTAAATCAGCACTCCTGTTGATTGACAAGGGGTCTGTTTACCAGGCTTCAATCACTTCCCAGACTGTTTTTGTGCCTGCTCGTCCAACAATCTTAGTAGCTACCAAATTGAATGTATGTCCTCGTTCATTGCAGTGTGAGGCTACCAATGAATTCAGGTTTCCACTGACTGCTCACTTGTCTTCTTGTAATCTGGTGGTCAGCTTCCTTCCTGTCTGTCTTACATAGTCACAGGGGCAATCCATGCAGGGGATTCGGTAGATGACATTGGAAGTAACTCCCACCTCCAAGCGATTTTTACAATGTATAATTGTTTCTTGTATGGTGTGCAATGCCCACTTGCAGATCTCAATCATTTCTGCTAAGTCAAAATTGTAGGGACTAACTCTAGTTCAAGTGGGAAGTTCCAAATTAAGAGAGCTACAAAGCAAAATCAATGTCTTTGAACCTTCTCAGTATGACCATGGAGAAATGTAGGACTCTTAGCAGTTGGGTAAAGCTGATTCCAACTGAAGAAGATAGTCCAGAAGATCTTTAGATTCTCCCTGGTCTGAAAGCCAATGTAGGATTCAGAAATGACACCTATCTTCCCAGAGGTCATTGCTAGACAATTAATGGTGGGCTGCACTCTGGAATTACTAAAACTAAGATGGTGTTCAAGAGCAAGCTTCTCACAGAGTTTATTGCAGTTGTCTAGCTACATGATGATGATGAGAATGTGAGGTGCTCTTCATTGGGAGGTGCTCCTGCCCCAGGCGACAGGGGTATGTTGCAAAAAAAAAGGAAGAAGAAGAAGGTGTGATATGTTTACCCCCTTGAGTTATTTGTAAATATAATAAAGGCGGGAGATAAACAAATGAATAAACATATGTCTGAAGTTGTGCAAATGTCCCTGTCAGACTGGCTTCAATCTTCTCAGGAGAGAATGACCCTTACTCCACGATAGGTAGATAAGGTACTTTTACTGAGAAGTGGGTAACAGCAAAGTGAAGCAAGCTCTGGCAAAACGGCACGGAAAGATACAGATTGAAAGCAATTCCCCCATCCTGCAGCCCACCCCCGGCCAATCAGGACAGCGTCTGTTGTTTTCGGAACTAGGTTATGCAGAAACGAAACTTCTAGCTGTTGTCCTTGACTGCAGCAGATAGCAGGTCTCTGTTCCAGGCAGCGGTCTGCATTCCAACAGAGGCCCATCACTCCCCCCCCCCAACATACTCAAATTCCATGAACCCTCCAGCACACGTTCCAACTCAAATGCCACCCCGCAGCCACCCCGTTTATGGTAGCGCAGGAGCAATGCAAACAAAGTGAAGGTGATGACCCTGACAATCCCCTTCAATGTGGCTTCTGTCTGTCTATGAAACAGGACCTGTGAGACCAGGAGAAATCACTCTTCCTAGATCCGCTCTTTCAGGACGGGCCCCTCCCCCTTCAGGCGATGAAATCAAAACTGTCAGCTCCTGTTTGCATTTTTGTCAAGTTTTCTGGAATGGAACACAGTCCCTCAGAGTAAAACTGAAAAGGCATTTTATTTCAACTAAGTAGCTAGAGATTTGGAACAAAAATAAGGCTGCATTGGATCACCTTTCTTTGGGTACAGATAAAAATACAATTTCAAACAGTCTCGGAGCTTGCAAGGCAGAATGGTGTGTGGGGTTTTTTTTTCTCTACAAAAATCTAAACGTGGTTTGGAAACGGAATCAGCCTAAGAGTTGCGCATCTCTCTCTCTTATTTTGCACTGTATATCTGCAAAATATATTATCAAGACGAGAGAAGAAATGCGTGCTTGTAACATCTCTTACCTGTCCTGAGCCATTTTGAATCCTTCTGTCGTTCATTGTTGCCAGATGTCATCGTGAGAAACATTCTGTAATCTGATGTGATAGCTGTCATCTTGAGGAACCGCAGATGGTCGCTCACAGGGAGATTTGTGAGAAAGTCACACCCCCCTGTCATTTCTGTACCACCCCTCCCCCCCGAGTCAAATGAGCGGGCATCATTGTTGTGTGTCTGGCAAGACAAATGTGGGTATATAAACCCAGAGTGCTAATGAGCAGTGTTCCTGTGTATATCTGAACATCCTGCCAATATCTACCAAAAGGATATTCTACACCTACGTGATTTATCTGAGCACTCTTTGAATATTCAATAGGATGGTCGATGGCAGAACAACAGACCTGGAAGGGACCTTGAAGGTCTTCTAGTCCAATCCCCTGGTCAGGCAGGAGACCCTCTACCATTTCAGACAAATTAGACTTTTGCCCTTGCCTTCTTTTTGAATTGCTTGCTTTTCCTGTGCACAACATTTGATTTGCTTTTTCAAATGAAGTTGTATCCTGGATGGACGGAAGAGAGAGATGATAGATGATTGATGACAGAGATGACAGAGACAGACAGAGATAGACAAAGAGAGATTAGAGTGAGAGAGAGAGGCAGAGAGATTTCAATCCATATTTAAAAAAATACAAACACAGCAATAGGCCACACAGAGCATAAAAGAAGTGGTAAAAATTAAAATACATAAGCAGAATTGAAATTGAACTGGTGAATCAACCTTTATTTGTATCCAGATAGGATCTCCATCATTCCCGAAACAAGCTACTGTATTTATTTGAATCACAAGTTATTTTTCTCTACATTTAAACCTGCTAAAGTGCCTGGGTTTTTTTAAGAGTTAAAAAGATTTTTTTTAACTTCTGCCCTAAGTGCTTCCTTTTCCTTCCTCTTTATTTTTTTAGTTCACTTAGCGATACTCAGTAGCACAATTGAGTCTGTGTGACGCTAACAACACATAAAGAAATTTCTTTCCAGAGCCTGTCAGTTTCAATTTATACTACAATGCTTGCTGAATCTTATTTGGGTTCCTTTTTGTTTTAAATCAGTTATTTCTCTTTCTTTTAATCTAGTTCTAGATGTTATATTTCTTCTGGATAAATTAAAAACATAAGAAAAGCTAAGAAATGCAGGATCATTTAAACATAGACCTATGTTTAAAAAAAACCAAGAACATGACCGGGAACAGGGGGCCAAATCTGGTAAAGGGCGCGCGTCCCCGACATACGCCAGCAGTGACACGCGCCGACCCCCAATGCTCTTCCTGTGATCTGGGTGGCACAGGCGTTCAGGCCCCGGACTTTCAGTTGATGCTGTGTAACGCCAGGTCCATGGTTAATAAGGCCCCCCTCATTTTTGATCTAGTTAAGGAGGGGGGAGCGGACCTGGCGGGTATCACAAAGACCTGGTTGGGCCAGGAAGGGGGGGGGGTTCCCCTTGTTGAGATGTGTCTTTATTCTGGCTGTGCACGGCCCTGGGTCCCTTCAGGGATAAGGGTGGTATAAAAGTCCTGAAATAAATAAATAAATAAAAATGAAGTATGGGTGCAAGGTGAAGTGCAAAATTAGCAGTCAAAATCTACTTGGCATAAATAATAACAGAATAACAGAGTTGGAAGGGACCTGTGAGGTCTTCTAGTCCAACCCCCTGCTCAGACAGGAAACTCTATACCAGTGATGGCGAACCTTTTAGATACAAAGTGCCCAAACTGCAACCCAAAAGCCACTTTTTAGCGCAAAGTGCCTACACGACAACACATGCCCCCGCCGTGGTCATCAGTAATCCCCACATACACCCCCACCCATGGCCTACATGAGCTTACCATGGGTCTTCCAGCGCTCTACCCTAGCTTCTGTGGCCCACTGTGAGCTATGATCCCCTCCAATCTAGCTCCTCTCCTCTCTCACCTTCACCACAGACTCCGCACCATATTTGAGACGATCGTCTTATCCCAGATGGGAGGGAGGAAGTGTTCCCATTGAGCTGCTGGACAGAGAGGTGAGTGTTGTCAGAAGTATTCTCAGGCGCACATGGAGAAGAGGAGGGGAGCCCCGCATCACTCTGGCTTTCTAGTAAAGAAATCTGTGCTGGGACGATGGCATGCATGCCCACAGAGAGGGCTCTGAGTGCTGCCTTTGGTACCCGTGCCATAGGTTCGCCACCACTGCACTATACCATTTCAGAGAAATGGTTCTCCAGGCTCTTCTTAAAAACTTCCAGTGTTGGAGCACTCACCACTTCTGAAGGCAAGTTGTTCCACTGATTAATTGTTCAAACTGTCAGAAAATTCCTCCTTAGTTCCAGATTGCTTCTCTCCTTGATTAGTTTCCATCCCTTGCTTCTTCTCCTGCCTTCAAGTGCTTTGGAGAATAGGTGGACCCCCTCTTCTTTGTGTCAACCCCTGAGATATCGGAAGACTGCTATCATGTCACTCCCTAGTCCTTCTTTTCATTAAACTAGACATACTCAATTCCAGCAACCATTCTTTACATGTTTTAGCCTCTAGTCCCCATATCATCTTTTGTTGCAGTTCTCTGCACTCTTTCTAGAATCTCAACATCTTTTTGACATCGTGGCAACCAAAACTGGTTGCAGTCTTCCGAGTGTGATCTTGCCAAGGTATTACAAAGTGGTTTTAACACTTCACGTGTTAATTCACGATCTTGATTTGATTCCTCTGTTAATGCAGCCTAGGACTGCGTTGACATTTTTGGCAAAGGGCAGCACACGGCTGGCTCATGGTTAACAGATTGTCCACTAGGACTCCAAGATCCCTCTCACAGTTACTACTATGAAGCCAGGTATCATCTAAACATACTACTTAATGTCTACAATTACCTATTGTCTACAATCTTGGTCCCATGTCTGTCTTGATTGATCTTGTGAGATGTAGGTGGCACAACATGATTTGCTCAGTTGTAGTTTCCTTCAATTGAAGGAAGAGCATAGGCAACCACTCTGCTTTAAATAAAAACAAAAAATACAAAAGTTAGTCCAAGCACAACTATTATTATGAGGATTGTCCACCAGTCCATTAATTTTATGAAACCTCAGCTTCAATGGGTCTCCTTGGTGAGACTCCACCTTCCACCTTCCATCTGGGGCTTGAACAGGCCCCTTTCACTCTGGAGTAGTAAGTCCAACCTTTTTCAGCAATTCGAATTGCACTCTTAGTAATTAGTAGGACGATGAAAGGTCTTTCCCAATTTGGAGTTAATTTCTGTTCTTCCAGGCCTTTATCAACACTCACTGTCCAGCTTTATATTGGTGCACTACAAGGTCCAATTCAACAGGTACAGCTTTCTACAAATATTAGAAAAAGAAAATTCACGCCAGACAGTTGTTCCACACAAACATACTAGACACAAGACAATTCAGTGTGGATCAATGACTAAGTAATAATTAAGAGAAAACTAAAGAACAGCAACAAGTGTACCATGTAATAGAATAAAAAACTCAAAAAGAAACATGCTTTAAAAGCACTGAAAATTTAAGGGGGTACTCAAGCAAGCCACTGAGCTATGACAAAGGCTAAAGTTATGTATTAAACTTTAGTATCAACTGTCTCCTTTTAATAAACTTAAGTCAGACTTAGGTTCCATTCAGATGGAAGCAAAGTCTCTCTAAGTAGGTTAAAAAACATTTACAGTTCTAAGCAAAACATTTCAGTCAAATATCTAAGTGATATTGCAATGTCAAGAGTTTTTATTATCACATAACAGTATTTCTCACTCAACCAAATCTTCTTATGCTTTAGTAACAATGATCACTCCTGCCTCTTCTCCCCCTCTTCCTGTTTATCTCGTTCCTCTAAGGCAGAAGATCCTTGAGCAAAAGAGCAGGGGAAAAATAACAACCAGCAAAAGAGAAGACAGGGGGAAAAAATTCTTGTAACAGATCACACCAAACTCTCCACCCCGTCTCTACTCAACATTCATTAAACAAACTAATAGTCTCTCTCTCTTCTGTCCCTCTACAATAAATCACTTCCATTTTTCCATAATTTCTCTCCCTTCACGTATTTCTCTCCCACATCCATGGGACCTTTCCCATTCCTGCTTCTCACCATCCATTACTTTATGAAACACATGCTAATACCTTCAACTCACTCCACAATAAATCAACTTACTTTTACGTTTATCAGAAAGGATATCAAAACGATCCCATACACAATCTGGGGTTTTTATAGATCAACACACAAACAGGCATTTTAGCATATTCACATATTCATACTCCATTTAAACTTCTTGCGTCCACAAATTCAAATACTAATATTTTATTTCATTCTTTTCCCAGGCAACCACTCATTGTTATTATTTCAGCGAGCTTTTCACAAGCCAATGAGTCTTCCTTCCTTCCTTCCTATCCATCCATCCATCCATCCATCCATCCATCTATAGTCAAACCTTTATTTGAATAATTTTTGCATATTGTTATTAGAGAATCTCATCCTTCCCCCTAGGTCTTCATGCATACACATACACACCATTAAATAACACTTCCAGACCTATGAGGATTTTGTCTCTTTAAATTCCCTTTCTTTTTTTCTTTTTCTGGGGCAGCCTGAGGCTTGTTCTCCAGGCAGTGGGGAAACTTCCCAAATTCTTTTTCCCACTGACATTGTTCTTTGATGTTTATCAAAGAATTTTGATGTTTCACTACTTGACTGTAGCTACCAGCATCCTACCTTTTTAACTTCATAAGTATAATATTGGATTAAAAACTCCCACTTCTGATGCCCTTAGTGGTTCTTGCACAAAACCAATTACAGGGATGCCTTGTGCATCAACTCCACTCAGAAGTTCCTTTAAGAGAACAGTCCAGATTTTCTTATTCAACATTTGTGTTTTATTTAAAGGGAAAATCTTCTATATCCTTTTTCCATTGGTCTACTTCTTGTCTTTGTTTTGTTTTCCTTTGGTAGCCAGAATGTCTGCCGAGATATTAAAATTTCAACATCACTGCTACCCTTTCGTGTCCATGGTTTCTGCCCTGCACCAAGAAAGTAAATTGGCCACACAATAGTACCCAAAAGTTCTTAAGTTTCTTCTTTTTAAAGATTGCTTTTACTGCCAACAACAACAGTCTTCTCGCCTTTCTTGTATAAACACCTTCTGAGTTGCCGCCAACAATTCCATTGTATTTTTATATACATATCTCTAGAGGCTCCTATCACAAACTGACTTTTCCATAATTGTCTAAACGCTTCACTGTCTCCTTCATTCTTTGTTTAAATTCTCTCAGTTCAGCAGCTATGATGTTTACCATTTACACTGTTTTGAGGCACTTGTCACTTCCCTCCCTTTCTCTTTTATCCTTTGTCTAGTTCTTCCTGGGCTGTTCCTCTACATCCCCACAGCTCTCTAAATCATCCATCGGAACCAGGGGCACTTGTGCAGGGGGAGGAGGAGGAGGAAAATAGTCTAAAGGATCCCATCCTGGTTGTTTCTTTATTCTTTCTTCCTCCAGCTTTAGAATTCTAGTTTCTCCAGGGGGAACTGGTCCCTCCCAATTCACAAAATACCATGGTTTTACATATGGTATTTCACTGCTCAAAGGTGGTCTTTTCCTTATAAATTGTTTCAATTTCCCTATCCATTATTTATCAACTTCTCCCAACAGATTCCACCTACAATCAGGGGAGTTTATTACATATTGAAGCCACTTCTTATGACACAAAGCTATCCTCCTAGTTTCTGACAGCTTTTTAGTTCACATCTCCCAAATTCTCATATTACATATTGACTTCAAAGAAAAAAACTATCAGAAGGGATTTCTTATCTCCCTATTTATTACGTCTACCGGTATCTCTTCTTCGGGATTACAACAACAACTACAATTATTGTCCCTCTCTTGAGGCCTCCACTCCTTGGGAGTTTCCCCGAGGTCTCGACTTCACGGCCACTCAAAATCCACTACGCCAATCCGCTTCCCTTCAGGCTGGCCTATCTCCTTGCGGAGATAAGGAACCACAACGTTTCAGGTCTGCACTCACTTTGGACTCAACACAGTCCAACACACTCACACAGCCGTTTATCGAAAAGCCTCCCACAATCGCTCCCCGCTCATATGGGCACCAAAAATCGGTAAGATGGAATCATCTTTTTAACCACCTTGTTATTATTGTTCCTGAAACAATTACCAGAACAATTACCCAGGCAAGGATCACCTGAGGTACAGTTGCAGGATTACAATCAAGGGTGCAAACATACCTGGGTTAATGTGCACCGAGGTGCCTGATCCACCACAGGGCCATAGTTGCTGCTGCCCCCTTGGTTTGATATTACAGACCAGAGATGTCAAGCTGATGGGCTCGGGGACTGCAAATGGAAGTCCTATCTCAAGTTATTCTTGGCAGTTTAAATCAGCAGGTGTGCCCACAGAATTACTGAGAAGACTCTAAATGAAGCCAATTTGCTCGCATTCTCCACCAAGATTGTGAGATGTAAAACCTCAAATTGTTCCCACAATGCAAAGACAGGTCTGGTTTGTAATTTCAAAGGTTTTATTTTTTAAAAAAGAAAAATTTTGGTCAAGAGTGACTCCCCCTGTCTCATCTCAATTTTGGGTTGAGAACAGAAAGAGTGCCCCTTCAACATTAGGCAAGACATTTATACATTTTACAACATAAGTTATGCCCCACAAAACGTACGAAACACAACCCACTCCCCTTATTATCTTAAAACATCCTGTGAGCTGAAATTCAAACTAGAAGATCAACCTGACTTTTCTTCCTGAGCAATGGATGTCTTATCTTTTCCTACTGCTGGACTCTGTCCTTGGGAGGATGTCACTTATCTCCTACTAGTAGCCTTCCGCCACAGAGTTTTGCCCAAGGTAAAACATGTAGGCATTTGTTTGTTCCTCTAGCCTCCTGCTCCTTATCTAAGGAATGTTGAGCAAGTCACTGTGAGCTGTTTCTGCTGTAATTTTCCAGCAACAGAGGCCTAGTGAGGCCTACAGGATTTTAACAATACGGAGTTATAAATTATTAAGTTATACATTCATGTAAAGAAAACCACATATAAAAAGTCACTTTTATTCACATCTCTCAATCTTTTAGCTTCACTGCCACATCAGCTCTTTTCCTTAATAGCCTTATGGCATTTTGCATTTCCTTTTGTGTTACAGCTATGATTCTTCTTTCTTCATCAACCTACCCAGATAGACAAGTCTTTTCTATTCAGCAGTGACAGAAGGCAAAGAGTTACTGTAATGTATTGAGCTCAAGGCAGTTTGCTTAGTCATTGCCCTAAATTAGTCGAAGCATGCAGGCCCAGACTAGCTGTCTCCAGGGGGCGCTCAAGCGGGAAAATGCCTAATCACCTATTGGCTGCCTCCTAGAGGCCACTCTGTTTATAAGCTCGTTGCGCAGTAGAAATTGCTGGTCTTCGCACATGTTACTGCTTGCTGTAAGGTAAGCCTGTACTTTGCCACAGTAAACCTGTGTCCTACAACCTGTGTCTTTAATGCATAAGAACTGAGAATACAACAGGTACACTTCCTTAATACCATCTTGTATCTAATGAAAGACCCATTGCTGACTGGTGTAAATTCTTGGAATCACTATATTGGCAAACATTTCCTTCATTTCCTGAATTTATCCTTTAAATCACATTTTTCTGTAGTCAGTTCTTGTTTTGGGGGTGTGATAGAAGGAACTATGTGAGAAACTGCATATTCACTCACTAGAAACATTCAGTAACTTTCCTAAGTGGCTTACACATTCTCCCTCCCGCGGGGGGGGCGGGGG
>JANHFO010006315.1:0-30412 GCA_032468095.1 Pareas carinatus | reverse complement strand
GGCTACATGAAGTGCTTCCAAAGCGCCTCCCAGCTGGCTGCAAGCGCACGAATTCGGAGTGCTGCAGTTTTCAGCTCACCCAATTTCTCTGCACCCCGCTCAATTAGGTAAGCAGCCACCCGAGGCCGAGTGTTATTTGGGGGTGGGCGATCTACCGTGTTTCCCCGAAAGTAAGGCATCCCCTGAAAATAAGACCTAGCTCTCCTTTGGTAGCAAAAATTAATATAAAACAGTGTCTTATTTTCGGGGATACTGTACTTTGGAGAAGTGGCACAACGCCAAGGTACTAACCCCCATGCAATTTCCAGTAATTCCCAGAAATACTCTGCCAGGAACATCTCACTGCTATTCAGTAATCAAAGATCAAAAAGAAAGCAGCACTCAGAGATTAGTTATTATTTGTATTGGCTTAAACAGCAGTCGGGCAACTTGGATTCTGTCTGGTAAATCCTCCGTAATCTCAGTAAATTTATAGACACAATAATACATAAAATAACCCCCTCATCAGCAAAGGGAGAGATAATTAGGGCATGACATGATTATTGTTTCCTGGAGGGAAATGGTCAATAACTTTTTAAAAGTTGAAAGTAATTTTAAAATCTGATTTAAGAGAGGAGTGGACCTATACTTTTTTTGTTGGCCCTTGATGAAACAGATTTTGTAGGATGTTCAAACAATAAAAATAAAGCTGATGTAGTCCATGCAGCTATCTCGGGAACAATCTTGAAGCCGTTTTCTACTGTCGTCTTCTGGGATTTCTTTTCTTAACTTCCCAATCTAGCCTTTAACCCTAGAATTTGCTGGTGGTCTTCCATCCAGGTCTGATTCTGCTTTGACTTTTGAGAACTAATACTAGCTTGGTGCTACTATCTAGCTAGGAATTCCAACACTAAACTACCACTCCCAACTTATCATGCCTACCTAGAAAGAGATTACAGAAAAATAATTTCCTTAGAAGTATGATTAATAGCTGGTGCATCCGACGTCATCAAGGTTATCCACCCTATGAAACATGAAACCCAGAGTGGTATAGTAATAAAATGTTTGACAAACCAGCAACATCCTGCTTGACCACAAAGCTCTCTGGATGATTTGGAACAATCCTTCTTCTCTCAGGCCAATCTGTTTCACAGTGGGATAATTGTAGAGATAAAATGGAATTTAATAGACAAATAGAGATATAAAGGCAGTTGATAAATAAAATATTTAATGTCACCCTATTACAAACTGTTATCCTGTTCCAGATGTTGTTTCTAACCCTTTTCTACATTTTTCCTCCATTATCTAGAAAAGAACTTGTAAGGCAAATATCCATCTTATTATGCAGGTAATCTGAGAAACATTTATATACCACACCATTTCAATGACAAATGGTGGTGGAGTGCAAACCCCATCACAAAAATAGTGCATATTATTGTTAAAATAAACTTGTTTTCTCCCATCTGATACTATTGCCTTATAGGACAATTGTTGATGGCAAACATTCTAGAAGTAGGAGTCCAGAATACCTGGAAGACAAGCCTTTAGGGAAAGTTGAAACTTCTCCTATTGAGATTTTGAAAGTATTTGAGGTTCTCATTAACTAGATGATAATTCAGGTTATAATTGGGTTTAGGTAAATATATCCTCCAAGACTGCATTCTGTATATGTTCCATTATCAGTAAATAGTGTGGTTCTGTGATTCTTGGGTTGGATTCATTTCCCATGTCCACTAGTTCCACACATTTTATAAAAACACTGAACTATTTGAGCAATGCAGATTCCGCTGAAGATGCAACAATTTACTCCGAATAATTCGGCGAATGAGTCAGCGGCCTCAACTCGTAGGCAGGAATCGCAAGCAAAAGCAGGAAGTGGAAAACAAGGCAATCCTGGCCCTTTGCCTGCCAAGCGGGGGAGGGGGCTGTGCGACACATCACCGGTTGCACTCCCCCCCGCTTGCACAGCACCACCACATTCTTCCTCCTTGCCGAGGGATCAACCACCCTCCGCCGTTGACTATATTTGGTTCACGAGGTGACCCTGTCTGAACAAAAAGGACAGAGTCAGTAGCTATAAAGCCTTTCTTGGTACGGTACGGTATGGTTCGTACACCGACGGAGGTCCGAAACTGATCCCACCTGTGAGGAAACACTGATTCTGCGCCCGCCCCGCCTGCCTTCAATTATAGTGGGGGCTGTTTCTCTGCTAGGCGGGATTTGCTCGAGTTGAGGCAGCAGCTTCCGTAGCTTGTGGCTCCCCCCCCCCCGTACCCTGCAGCGGTACATGATGAACTAGCTCTTTTTTTTTTTTTTGCAGGCAGCTCAGGGAGGGAAAAACTAGGCCTTTGGGGAAGATAAACAATAAAAAGTGCTTCGTTTCTCTGACTCCTTTAAATGCACCTTTCGAAATGCCCAGAACGGCCTTTTATTGCAAACTCTTCCATATTTCTTAAAGATCAGGAAACTGGAGGAATGAGTACAAATGAACTTTGGCCTTGCTGATGATGTATTTGTTTTTTTTTTACAACTTCCTCTTTAAAGCGAGTTAGGTTTCTCAGAACTTGCACAGCAGAAATTGGAGAGTTTAGAGACTCGATCTGATGTGTGTCCCCTTTGAAATAAGCGAACCTGTATCTGGCTGGATTGGCTGAGGCTGGATTGAGTGGTGGGAAATAGGATGACTTTCTTTTTTACTTTTATGAACATCTATTTTGACTTGTATTAAAATCTTTGCATATTTCGTGTTATGTTTTGCTTTCAAAACAAGAAATATAGCAGAATGTGGTTGGTTTCGCTCATCATGGGCAATCTAGTAGGATCAACCACAATTCTGGTAAGACCTGATCCTGAGACCTACTGCTGAGGATTTGGCCTCTGATGTTTTGGTGTTCATTATGAGCATGACTATCAAATACAGTGTATTTAGTGAGATTCATTAGATAGCTTTAAAGGGAACCCGTTCCCCCCCCCCTTGGAAAGCTGATTTTTAAGTCCAGCTTTTCCTGACTAGTAGATTCGGAGATGTAAGAGGATTCACCTGGTGATTTACCTGCTATGAGCTGTTAAAAACATAAGCATTTTATGGTGGTCACACCCTGAATTACAGTTTCTGTGCATGCTGAATTATGATACAGTATATTAGTTTGGCCCTTCTCCCAGCCCAAGAGTTTGTAACACATTTCAGGCATCTAGATTAGCATGTACATCAAAACACATGGTTCCCTGTACATCCCACAAATCAGATTTTTTTTCCTACTTCCAACACCATTCCAAAATACATTACTTGTAGAAATAAGTTTTAACAGGCTCTGGGCTGAACTGCAGGATAGGAGGAAAACTTGCCAGTTTATATTGGCAGGGGTGAAGAAATAGTACTCAAGATTATAGTCTTTGAAGGCGAAGGTGAATATGGCTGTGTAAACATTAGTATTTGGACTTAGGACTTTGCTTGGAGCAATGTGCACCTTGAACAAACCTTAATGACACGAGACCACATGGCTAGATGGCAGTTCAAGTGCTTGGTAAACAAGTTAATTATTTACTACCACACAGAGTCACTTCATTTTTAACCCCTTTAGAATCACAAGACTGATGTTTTGCTAAAACCCTGGTGCTGATTTGTTCGTGTGATTTTTCTCAGTAACTGAAAGTATATGTACATTAAAATAGATTATTTCTAAGATGTGTGAATACAAGAAAAAGCCAGCTACGGGGTGACTCTCCATGATTTCCCTAAGTATGGTTTTTCTTTCAAGTAACATACTGCAACTCAGACAAAAGGAAATGTATAAATGCATAGTTTTAAGCATTTTAGATGGAAATAGGCCCCAGTGCTTTGAGGATGGATTGCATGGATTGATTACTATTGCAAGAGTTTTCATTAAATTTTAGATGGGATTTTTTTAGACAGAATTTACATTTCACTCTTAGCTTCTCACCTTCAGTATCAGAGTCAGGAATCATTTGTTCTTCCCTTCAACCCCACCCAAATCTCTGATGTACAATGATCACAATTCTATGTCAATTTCATAATAATCCTTAAAATAGGAGTGGCACAAGTTTTATCACTCTAAGCTTAAAACAGTTTCCAAGAGGGAAAAAACCCTCAATTCCCTGAAAAGCTATCTAATTGTCATGTTAAACACACTGTATTTCATAACAAGATAGTAAGAGAAACAGATGCAAAAAAACTAGAAAAGGACTCAAAATTAGCTGAGTCAGTATAAGATAGTTTTCCATTTTCCTATGAGTAGTTTCTAAATATTTCCTAAGGGAACTTGCTAATATAGTTTTCCTTGTCAAAGGTACCATCTGTCAGTAGCACAGTATTTCCTATCTCAGTTACCATTCATATAACAAAGGGACAGGCTCCAACATATACTTCTGGTAATCAGATGATTCATCTCCAAGATTCTCAGAAACCACTTAGGAATCACTTTCTTACCTTGAAGAAAATCTCAGCCAAAAGGAAGCATTGTGGAGAATAATAGAATCACAAAGATGGTAGTACCCAAAAGGGAAATCCTTGCTACTGAAGGGTGACTAATTTTCTTGTCTTGACATCCTGGATCCAGAAGCAGGACCTTTCTTTCAGCAGTTTTGTCAAAGTGCTTTATTCCTATGTGAAGTTGATGCTGCAACTGCGAGTGATAATATCAAAGCCTATTTTGTTTCAAGTTCAGCAGATCTATAGTTTCTTCAGCCACATGGCTTTCTAAAATGGGTTCTGAAATTGCACATGAAATTATAATTCTTAATAGCAATTCATGTTTCTTCTGTGAGGGATATTCCTTGGCAAACAAACCTCAATGTTTTGATTTTAGCTAGTAAATATTGAGTCCATGGTCTCTTCATTTTAAAAAGCCAGAATAAAAGGGTTATTTTGTTAGAGCAGATGAAACAAAGGCAGGTTTCCCCTTTTTCCCACCTCCTAATTGGTCAAGTCTTATGACTCTGGGAAGCTCACCAGCATGCCAGAAATATGGCTTTTAAAATATGGCTTCTGATCTCCGTATCGGTCTTTTACACCACTGATCTAAAGTGCTATCTGTTCAATTACCATTAGGCTGGCACAAGCCAAACATCTCATACAATTTGTTCTCTTTGCCAGTTCCTATGGTGTCTTTCTGGAGTAACTGCCAAATAGTGTTGTTTGGGTTAGTAAACTAGTTATGACAAACAAAATACTCTTTGCTGCAACACCAATAAGCAGCGAGACCATCATGCTAGTCAAGGCACCGCCAACATGGAATGGAGTGGATCTTACTTTAGGACTCTAGTTGGACTTTTCTAGACTGGTTTGTCTGCCATTTCTGCCACCCTTCTCATTAGGGCATCTCTCAAACTAATAACATGAAATAAAGCAGCATATAATGCAAAAAAAAGCCCAGGAAGGAAGAAAATAGATCCTGCCGTGATTGTTCAATCAGGCTTGTCAAACCTTCACGCAGCCCATGGACTGGAAAGTTGGTAATGCAATATTTTTTATTCGCGGCCCAAGACAAATTCCTCTACATTCGGCGTGGCCTAGGCAAGCCAAAGAATTGGACATCCATGAACTAAATCTTTTAGAGCAGCATTTCTCAGCTTGGAAATTTTCAGATCTGTGGACTTCACATTCTCCAGCTGTCCACATATCTTAAAGTTGCCAAGATTGAGAAACTTTGCTCCAGAGTGAGATAAATGAAACTGGCTAGTTGCAGGGCAATTAGAGGAGAGAAATGGACATGATTGAAATGGAGATGAAAACATTGTTCTCTAATCACCAAATTTGACCCTAGTATATTTTAACACAGCATATTTATTTTTCTTTTCCTGTCCCTGTTCTGCGGGAGCTGAAGACAACAGCATACCTGCCATTTTCCCTTCAAATTTGTTGCCCATAAAACTTACTAGGTAGAGTAAGTTGGGCTAAGAGATAGTAGATAGCATAATATCTAGAAGAGTGCTCTCTTTAGATCCCAGTTGTTATAGAACTCATCTGCAGGATTTTAAAGTTGGTCTTTCTCTGTCACTGTCCCTTCTCTTGGACAACCCAGTCTGAGAGATCCATTGTTCATTGTATAAAATGTCCATTAGCCAACATTAAACAGGTTCCAGCTCTTCCTGGCTTTCCATAAAGCTATTCAGAAATGTCTGTTTCAGCAGATCTTTAGGACCCGTGGAACTGGCCTTATTCATGTTTCCTCCCAGTGAATGCGCTCACGTGAAATTTCTGGGAGATGGGAAATTTATGTTGGCTGTTTTAGCGTCCCCACCACTTGTAAGCTTATAAGCTGCTCTAAATTATGATTGCCTGGCATAAAAATCAAATAGTTAAGTAGGTAGTTAAATAAATAAATAAAAGGACCCATTCAGCTTTCATGACTTCCCAGGCTGTAGTTCAAGATCTTAATCACACGGGTATGATTGCTTTGTGAGCTAGTGTAGTGTATGAACCTTGGGCAAATGAATTAGGTCAGCAAAATTTGAAAGTGTAGTCTTAAGGGCTTCTTTGAGTAAAACTGAGCTCCTACTTATACCTAAACATATCTGGTTTTCTTGACAACAGGAAGTTTGATACGGTCTTCTTCCGGGTTGTTTTTTTTCATATCCTTTTGAAGATCTCCATCCATATATCCATCCTGTGTTTTGACCCTACCACCCAGGCTGGATTTAGTTTGTGACCCTACCACCCAGGCTGGATTTAGGTTGCTGAATTATGTTCCACCATCTATTAATATTGCTAATCTTAATTACTTTTCAACCAATGAAGTTCTGTTTCAGCATGATTGGACTGGAAAACCTTCATCTTTCTTTTTGTTTCCCTTCTCTTTGAGGACTTCTGCTTATAAAAGGAACATAAGGCCATTTTTGAATAATGGTACCAGCTCCCTTAAGGACATTGGCGCGTTCCCAGCACCTTTATCAATCTTTGCCTAGAATAAAGATCAACACTGCAAAATAATTGTTAGTTGCCTTTTAGGGTACAAGTAGACTGCAATATATGTTATAGATTGCTTGATATAGCCATTCATGTAATATGATCAAACAGAAGTCTGAAACTCTTATCATTGTTTATGTGTGGAGACACATGGTAAAGGAAATAATGTCCAGATTTAAGAAGAATCCATTTGTGTCCTTTTAATCGTAACATAAGCATCCCGAGATAAAAAGGTAATACTTTGATAGAAGACTTTGAAATCCATTCACCCATGCATATATTTATAGCTAGAAAAATAAATATTCACCAACTAAAATTTACCATGAGCATCTAATTTTAATACAAGTAGCTGTTTACCTGAAAGTAGTTTCAATTGAAACCATGTACATACAAAATATTCAGGACTGGATTTTGGCCTGAAAGTGTTAGAAAAGTAACTTTTATAAAAGCGAGAGACAACATTTGGGATAGTTGTTTAATAATATTGTATGTGCCCCCAATGCCTTTCACTTATGTAACTACTGTGATAAAATTTCTAAATTGAAATAAGGATACATCAGTTATTCATATAGCTGAATCCCACAAAGCAACGGCATACTAGTATCAGTTAATTTAGGGTTAACTTTTTACTTAAGAATTTCTTCAAAATTAGAAATGTGCCTTTAATAGTATAGAACTACACACCTTTATTTAGAAAGAAGACTGTTCTACTCACCTTTAGTCCATAAGTGTTCAGAGGACAGAACATTGTAGAGTAAATTATCGTTGTAAAATGAAAGTCATTATAAGAATTTATGATTACTTCCTCTTAGCCAATGACATTGAATGAGTTAGCAGCTAAGCATCCCAGCTACAAAGTCTGGAATGATGCAATTGGTAAATATACATTCCATTCATCTGTTAGTACAGCCTGGCCTTCATCTATGATAAAGGAAAGGCGTTTTCTTTTCATTCCATTTTTTTCATTCTGTATTTTTTGAACACAGGCAACCAAATGATGGTGACTCAGAATTTTGTGTGCCCTACCTAAGTCTGACTGAAGTTTCTGAATGATTTGTCTAAAGAAATCAGAGGAAGAACAACTCTTATTAGTTTGCAATACTTGATCTGCATTTTCGAAGGTAGATTTACTTACATGTGGAAGGAAGAGATTAAAATCAAAATACAAATCGGTTATATAAAATGAAGAATTCCTTTTTGTCATTCCATGTTTTTAAGAAAGCCAACTGCCTCATTAGTTTCATGCACATTATAGTTAACATCTTTTTTAAAGTCTAGTATTATGATCCTTAAAAGCAAAGGGAGATACTGCTTTTAACTGATTACATTTTATATTAGTTGTCCTCAATAAGCAATCAATCCACTGATTAATTTCTTCCTTCCAAAATATGGAAGTGATGTTAAAGGTTTTTTTTGTAAAAATGTAAACATTTGAAGAAATTGGTGTAATATAATTAAATGCACAATCTGGTTATGTATATTACTTTTACCATTGAATTCCTGCCCCACCTCACCTTCAAATAAAAATGTATATAAATATATGTTCCATAAACTGGAAACTTTTGGCAAAATTGAAGGGTCAAATTTTAGTGGAATTTGATTGGATAGTGTTAATCCTTTACAGTTCAGCTCAGCATTTAGCTAGCTTGATTTAAAAAAATAAAGGACTATGGTGGCTGCATTGAGCTTATTGGTTAAATATAAATTATTAATTGTAATCCTTTTTACTACTTTAAAAGTATAATTTTCAGTATTAAGCTAATTTCAATAGCATAGAGCTCTTCAAATCTTGAACTTGTAAAAATTCCATGAAAGTCATTGCAGCCTGTCTTTGAAACTGCAATGCTTGTAAAATTTATATATATTTATTATAATTTCTGAGTCTTCTCCAACACAGTCTAATCAGAACTTACATCATTAGAATTCCAACTATGGTGACTTCTCTGTATTTTGACTGAGGACATCTAAGCTGCATTAGTACATGTTTTCTACTGTTTTTCCCTACACTGCAGTGAAGAGAAAATTTTATTTCAATTCTAATCATGTTTACTTAGATTATATTCAAGGAATCTTTCTTTCTTTCACCTAAATATTATAAGGGCAGCATGTTTATCGTTTTCATTAGTGCTGTTTTCAACTCAAAAGTTTTTACAAAACTGCAACATCAGATCCATCCACAATGGCTCATGTCAGCAGCACACTCTATTCTCCCTGACAGTAAAGTGAGAGGCTCTGGGCTCAAGTACAGAAGAAATTTCTCAGGATCCTGTTGCCATAAAAAGCCATTGGGAGAACTCCACAAATAAACCTCTACCTAAATATGATTTCATAGGATGATGAGCCCAAATATACCATAGCTACTATAGTATCCAGAACTTGTCTTCGTTTACCTTTTCCTTCCCCCACTTGCCTGGATTCTGTGCACTTTAACATAAAAGGAAATAGTTCCCTTATTCCTATCTCTTTCTAATCAAAGTAATCTAAAAAAAGTTGCTTTGGCCACTGGTTATTTCTGTAGGTGCATGATTTTTAAAAAAATAAAAATGATAAAAAAGGACTACATTCACAGAAAGTGTTTAAATGCCTGATTTCACTTTATTTAATGCAAAAGATTAAAAAATAGGAAAAAATAGTAATGTGTTAGTTCAGCAACTATAAACAATGAAAGCATAGTGCAGGTGGTAATGGTAACTTAAAAGTATAAGGAAGGTGAGATTGTGGCAATCACACTCTCCATTAAACAACATTTTGCTTTATTGCTATACAAAGAATCACCATTAAAAACTGGAAAAATGTTAAGGGTGCAACATCTGACTCCATTGAAATAAGCAATTAAGTTCACATTAGCTGTAATGGAATCAAGTTTTGTTTTGTTTATTGGATAGTAACTGTAGTATTGTTGCAGCTAAAGCACTTGAAAAAACTTTGTAGCCAGGGAAGCATATTGTGTGCATCAATGTATATGTATATATATGCTTATCTGCTGATGTCAGAAACTGATTTAAAAAAAACAAAATTACATTTGGCCAATTGAAATCACAGAAATGCATTTTAAAAAATCATATCACAGTTTACGTCATTTCTGTAGTATAAAGGTATAAAATATATGAGAACTGGTTACCTTAACAGAGGTTTGGAAGAAACTGGCTGAACAGGTAAAAAAAATGTGAAATATGTTCCAGCTGTGTTCATGGCAAGCTTTAAACATCCCACTCATTGAACTACTTTAAAGAACTTAGTGATATTACTGAGCTACAATATGAAGACTGTAACTAAGGATTCTAATCAAATGCCTCCCAATCTGTCATGCTTGAATAGCATCTTGAAGAAAGAAGTTACGGTTATTCCACCCCAGATTAAATCTGAACTACATGTCAACATGTCACAATGAAAATTTTTGTAAGGGGTATTTTTTTTACGTAAAATGCAAACTGATTAGTTTCTTAAAAACTTATCTTCTAGTAATTCAAAATCCAATTTTTTAATAAAGTGCCTAAACTTATTTCCACAATTGAAGTGGGTTCAAAAGAATTCTCAGTGTTTCCCATCTCAAACCTTTATCTAAACGTGTTTACATAAGACACCAGTCTCATCTATATGTTACTTCTATAATTTCAACAAATATTGAATTGGTTTTATCATGCAAAAATTTGTTATTTAATATCACACTGACCTGTAATATGGAATACAACACTAGTGGGTGTGTTTATTAAAATGCTTTCAAAAAATAGAATTGCACATGTGCATGTTAGGTTTTCAAATGTGTTGACCTTTAAAAAAGGACCCTATCAAAATCTATTCAGCATTAAACAGAAGACTGAAGATGAACACCTAAAAACAGTCTGACCCAATAGTATAAAATATAATTAAATGTAGCTAGAGAATATATTATTACGTGCCAACAACATGAGGGGCAAACGGTTGTTTGAAATAATCATTTATGACAATGTTAAAGTGGTCACCAATAATAAATGCAAGTGGTTGTACAGCAATGTTGCTAACACAATTGGGAACAGCACAGCAACACTACAGCTAGTCTGGACTGTTTCTAACAGCTGGTGTTTATCTAAAATGTCTGTCGCAAAAAGAAGCATGATCAAAATACTAGTTATGCAAAACAAGGTTGAAGGTAGTCCAGAAGGCATGGGATGCCTGCATAAAAATTCAAGATTTAAATCCTAGGTTGTTTCCCTTAAATGTGATTTGGTTGTTTTGCCTCCGACATGTGGATTAGGCAATTTCAGATAGAAATCCCCATTAATCTCTCTGCTGACAATGCAGACATGCCAATCAAAACCTCCTCTGTTGCTGTCATTATCACTCTGATTTTGCTCTACTCAATTAGGTGACATCAGCAACAATAACAATAGCAACAGTACCAAACATTAAGTGTTAAGAAGTCATTCTGCACTACTGTAAAAATCCTTAAAACCTACCACCTGTTTTCCATACAAGTATGAAAGGCATTGCAACATACTATTCCTTGGCGCTGAAAAATTGTGAATTTGGCAGTGCTATTCTGCTTGGAGTAATGCAGTTAAATCAATGATGAAATTTATCAGAAAAGAACTGCAGGAACCTTAAGCAATTCATGACAAAAACAGTTTTGCAATCTTACTACCAACTATTAGAACTGTGGTTATTTTGTCTTTAACAAAAAAAAATTAAACTCCTTAGTCTCTAGCACAATAGCACCCCACTTTAAGCTGAATAATCTTTAAACAACTTCCTTCTACAAGCAAAAAAACCCCCTGCTGTTCAGAATCTGGCTAGCTTTTGCAGCAGCACTGAAGGAATAATGTTTCCAAGCAAAACCCTATTGCTTCACATCTTTGGACTGTACTGAATAGCAACCTTGCTTGAATCCTATGATCTCTTTAATGTCATATCTTCTCTAAAACCTAACATGTCTTCAGCATGGATAAGGGCTAAAAAAAAAAGAACGGACCATAAGGCAATCTTTACAATGTTGAAAGATGTATTTGGCATTTTAAAAAAAGAGAGGAAGGGGGGGTAAACCAAGTGCATACAATTTACAGCTAGAAGCATTCTGGTTTGCCAAGTGCTCTCTAAAAAAAGCAGCGCAAGTCACAGCCTACACTGAACAGTAACTGTCACCAAGGAAGCACAACAAATAGTTGCTATAACAACAACAAAAAGAGCATTTATAAGTACATACCTTTTGTCTTCAAAAAATATAGAAACACAATGTATTAAAAAAAATCAAAATTATACAGCCATGTTTTATGAAGTCTACATTTCCCTTGTCTTGGGTGTATATATATATATATATATATATATATATATATTTGTTTGTTTTTGTAGATATTTATAGTATTTATAGGTATATACAGTTCAAGCCGTTTTTATGTTGAAATGAAAAACTGGAAAAGTCAGGAGTCTCTCTCTTTTTTCACTTTGACATCTCCTGCAAGAATGGTTGCAATCTCCCCTTGCATGAAGGCCCACGGGACATTGGAACCCACTAGGGGGCACTTCTCCCCACTGGGACAATACACCTCGCCGTTAGCTCCTTGCTGTTTGATGCTCTGTCTAGAGCAAGGGAAGCAAAACTTGTGAGATGGAACGGAGGGACACTGCACAAAGTGGGTGTCTTCCAATCGCTCGTGACACAGAGTGCAGCAGAGGGGGACACTTGCTGCCAGAGAAGAGTCTGGGAGGCTGACAGGGTGCACTGGTTCCATCCCTCCAGGATTTGCCCCTTGGCTTGGCACTTCCCGGGCCAGCCTTCTTTGGTTCATAGGGGATGGAGAAGGGGGGCTACTGCTATTCCTCCTGGTGGTAGAGTGAACCTGGTTGGCATCTTTGGAAGCATGGTTGCCCCCAGCGTTGTCTGCAACCAAAATTAGCGCAGCCATAGGGGACTGGCCATTCTGAACTGCCTCCGGTGGGGTGGTCCGGTTAGAATGAGGCGAAGCAGTTGGTGGGGGGGGAGACATGAAAGATGCAGCTGCCATTGGTATTTTCATCCCTTCTGATGAGGTGGGTAACCATGACTGTGCCTCGCCATTGATTTTTGGAGGTCCAGCTTCACCTTCGGGTTCTGGAGAAGCCTTCCTCTTCCTCGCAGCCCGAGCCCCTAGAAAGAAGCAGGGGGAGATGAGATAATGTTGCAGAGAGAGTGGTGTGTGTCCTATATCGGTCTAGTCAGTGGAAGCAGCTGGACTTGAGCCAAATTATTCACTAGATACAAATGGGGAAGATCAGCTCGAAGCCAACACAGTTCACCTCATCTGGGTTTGTGAATCAGTCTCTGCAAGGTAGACCAACGTGCTGGGCCACTTGCTCATATTATTATGGTACACACTGCAGTCAAATGTAACTACATGGCACCTCCCCCTCCGCCCACATTAGTGGCCATGAGCCAAAGAAACGATTGCATGCTTGTAATTTTCCACTGGCTGGAAACACATTCACAGTCATTGTGCACCCAATGCGTCATAATCCACTCAGCGAAGAGCCCTACATTTTATCCATAGCACCAAGACTGTGGGCTAACTTCCGCATGTTTGCCAATTTCCACGCTCTGAGTTCCAAGAGCCTGGTGCAGCCCCGCCTGCCCGAGCTCCCCTCGCAAGAGAAAGTGGCCAGGCATAGCGAGGGGAAGCCTCCCCGCCAAATGCTGCTTCAGCGTCAGGAGCACGCTGCCTGCCGCTGCCACTAGGCAAAGGCAGAAGAAAAAGACCCCCTCGACCCGGGCGTGCAGGAAGGACGAGCGATTCTCCCTCCCTCAAGGACCCCGAGCCCGCGCCAGACGCCCGCCCCACCTCACCTGATTTGGCCGTGGCTCCGTTGCTGTCGTAGCCCAGCAGCCTCCCTCCGGCCATGCCGGGCTCCTTCTTGAACTTGCTCTCGAAGGGCGCAGCGTGGCCGCCGTGCTGCAAGGCCAGCAAGGTATCGCGCACCGTCTTGGGCTTGCCCAGCCACTCTTGCTCCGAGCCCGCCGCCGCTCCCCGGTTTTTGCTCTCCACGCCGAGCTGATCCAGGGGGTCCGCCGAGCCCCGCGCCGCCTGCCCCTTCTCCTTGCCCTCCTGGTCGCTGGCGCCGCCGCCGCCGCCGCCGGACGACGAGGAAGACACCGAGCCGGGCCGCTTGTGGCCGCCCCCTTCCCCGGGCTGCTGCTGCTGGCTCTGCTGCGCTTGGGAGACGGAGACCTGCAGCGGGGTCGGCGGCGCTCCGGAGATGGCCGCCAGCGAGGCTGCCGCCGCCGCCGCCGCCGCCCGGCTGCTGATGCTGATGGAAGCCGGCAGGGAGGCTCCGTTCATGAGGGGCACCAAAGTGGGGGCCACCGCGTGCGTCCGGCGCGGGTTGGGGCTCTGGCGGTTCAGCTCAGGAGGCTCCTCGGGCTTGGAGAAGCCGTTGGGGACGAGGATGCCGTTGACCTGCCTGCTCCCGCCGCCGTACTCGGGTCCCAGGCGGGGGGGCGGCCGCTCGGAGGACGCCAGTGCGGCGGCCAGGGAGTAGCGCTCGTGGGGCTGCGGCGGGGCGCGAGACGCCGCCTCGGCCGCCGAGTGCATTTCTTTGGCGCTGAGCGGCGGGGGCTGCTGCTTCGCGTGCGGAGGTGGCGGAGCCCGGCCTTCCTGGAAGCTGTGCGCCCGCTTGAGCTGCCGAGCCGTGTCGATGACGAACTCCACACGGTCGGCCCCCTCGTAGTTGACGCAGCCCCTGCAGACTGGCTCGGTGAAATCCCAGATCATGGCCCAAGGCATGCGAGGTAGATCGCACAAGTAACACGACTGCCTGCGGGAGGCAGCGGCCACCGCCACCGCCGCGGACGACATGGCCGAGTCCAGGGGCAGCGAGCGCCCCGCGCCTCGTCCCCTACCTCCTCTAACCACCGCTGCTCTGTTTGCCGCCGGGGAGGCTCGGCGTGTTGCAACCGCTGCAGCCTTTTGCTCCGACTGCCAACTCCTGGGGCGAACGAGCGCGGCTCCGAGGCAAGGGAAGCGCCTCTGCTGCTCTCGGCCAGGCTCTCCTATTTCCGGGACTCCAGGGACGCGGCGAGATGCATCGCCCGAGCACGGCTCCCTCCGACCCCCCAGTACGACACGCCGCTCGCTCTGCCCGCACCGCGCTCTTGCTACTCCAGCACTGCCCGCCGGCTGCCGGCCGCCCAGACACTCACACTGGGCGGGGACTCCAGAAGCAGTCGCCGCCGTTTGGGCGCTCTGCTCCAGTGACTCGATTCTTCGACAGTGCCCAGGAGCGCCTGCGTGTTAGGCTCTCCCTTTCCTCCGCCTGCTGCTCATTGAACTCCTGCCAAGACAACAAGAGCTGCAAGAATAACCAGCTCTCTAGTCAGCACGCGGAGAGCGGGAGGAAGGAAGGGAGAGAAGGAGGGAGGGGACGGCAGGTCTTTCGTGTGTGAATGGATGCAAATAGAAAGACTGAGTTGCCTTCTCTTCTCTTCCTTCCGGGCCAAGAACGCTTTAATAGTAATACGAGGGGAGCGTAGTTTTGCAATAAAAAAATAACAGCCACCCTGTACACATAGCTTCGCCCGTTGCAGAAAGTCACCGCGCCTTGTGCACGAATTCTAATGTTGGATTCTGCAATTGGCGCTTTAAAGAAATCTAGGTTACCCGATGAATCGTTTCAAGCTTCGATATTGGCTACGAGCGCGTGACCTTCGGGCAAATCCTTTGCACTCAATCGTAAATTGAAGACATTAACCGTCCTTGAAATCTCCAACCCCACTCCCCGTGCACTGCATCGATTAAAAGGACCTAATTATAGGTCGGGGAAGAATTTGGGAGGATTGTCGAGCCTTTAAGAGCGCTGCCCCGCACCCCCACGATTGCAGTATTGCTAGCATTATTAGCAATTTCTAGTGGTTTTCACGAATTTGCTACCAGTTAATACTTCCAAGCATGTTTCTTCAGGAATAAATTTCTCTTGAATGTAATATGAAGTCAAAGAAAGCAGACATGGGTTGTATTCTAAAGGTAGTTATTTCTGAATAGAATTCGTTGGGTATATGGGCGGGGAGTGATGAGAGTTGTGGTCAATATATATGAAGTGTCACTGGAAGTATATATATTACACGGTCAACCAAATTCTCAACTTAGAAGCCCAATTTGTTTGTCAAAAACTTCATGCAGTAACATTCATGTCAGATTTCCTTCCTGAAATCTGAAATTGCATGTTAACAGTACAGTACCGTGAGCCAGATACTATAAAATCAGCAACTGGACGTAAGAAAATAAAAATATTTTTAGATGCCCATTAAAAAGGACCTGAAGGCACAGCATTATGCAGCGAGAAAGCACACTAGAAATTATCGACTTCATATGTTCAGTTTCAAAAGCAAGGAAATTACCAAAACGTGTAAATCTACTGTGCCTGAGGCTGCTGGTTACCCTACGTGCTGCCAAGCTTCTTCATAAACGTTTTACTTTTTGTAGTGTCCTTTAAAGTCCTTTCAAGTCCAATTGTGGGGCAGCCGTATTTCCTTTCCTCGGGCAACAGCGCAACACTGGGTATATTCAGCACACCCGGGCACCCACCCTGACTCGCTGACGCGTCTTTCCTACCCGCCATCTCAAAAACACCGCGCAGCTCTCCCAGTACAAAGTCAGAGGAGCCCATTGTCACTGAAGGAAAAGTGTAATCCTACGGCATATATGTGTAAGTGTCATTCATTATGCGTGCCTATGGGATCGTGCCGAGTAAACAAAATGGCAGCGCTTTCCTAAAAAATCCTGGCGTCTAGGTCACCATTCCCACAGTGCTGCCGCAGCTGCTGAGTTATGTAGGTTACAAAGGGAAACGGGGGAGGGAGGCCAGAGAGGGCTGTGACGTCTGCATTTTGTTCAAGGGCTTTGGCTGCACTCCGTGCGCAGCCGCAGTCCAAGACGTGACTCTCTGCTATTGGCACTTGGAAGGCTTGTTAAAGCGAATTGCACATTCCAGAGGCGGAGACCTGCTGATTGCTGCCCTGTCACCGCCATAAGCTCCGCCCCCTCTGCTGCTATTTCTGGGTGCCCCACGCTCGGTTCCTCCCAGGTGCAAAGCTCGCCCAATGTGGTAGCTGACGAGTGTAAAAGCTGAGATACGTACTCCCCTCGCTCTCATCATTAATCTGTGCGGCTCCTTTTTGGAGGCATACAGTACACTCGTTCAGACCTGTTGGTCTGATAAAGGTTGGCCAATGTAAAGTCTGGGTGTTGCAGGGCAATTTGATTGCTCCTGTGTTTTCCTGTATCACAATCCTGCTAGTTGTTTCAGCTCCTTGCTGACGCTTTTTATTTATTTGTCAAATTTTAAAACCGCCCATCTCCCTCCCTCCACGTCCCTTCTCTAAGTACAAACTGCAGGATTTTCTGCAGCAGTCAGGTTTCCGCCCGCCATTATTTTTAATGACAACAGACGCTTGAGCCAGATTTTTTTTACAACCTCTTCCCTTTGAACTGGAATGAACTGGTTGTGAGTTGTAAGAGCAAGGTGTAGATTATTATCTCGCCAACTGGATTGGCAAAGGCAGGGGAGGGTAATATGGTGCTGACATTGCCTAGATTTTTTCTACTGAAAGTATGGTGATTTTTGTGAAGGTTTTGTTTTGTTTATTAAAATCCACCCTCGGGTTTTATTGATCTTCCTGGATCACATGAATAAACTTGTCCTCACATTACATGGCTGTTTACTCTCATATTAACACGTTCAGTATTCCTTCCACGATCCTCCCGCGTGGGGATTTCCGCTGTCAAATGCCCTGCTTGTTATGCTTGCGCTTTTCAATGCCACCAGCTATTCCCGCTGGCGGGCAGAAACGGGGGGGGGGGCTTGGTGCAGGCTTCAGTCTCACAAAATCTTGTGCGCCCCCTCCCAAAATGGTGCAGTGCCCCCTCCCACATTTTCTCACAGATCCAGCAAGTCACCTCCTCTTTCTCAAACATCCCATTCTGGTTTTTAAAATGGACGACTGCAATTGTTGATACACTCAGGAAAATCCTATTGTCCTTTCGGTGCAATGCAGCTTAATCGCTTCCTGCCTTCTCATTGCCTCCGCGGGGTGAAGCCGTATCAGACGTAAACACGGTGCCCTTCCTTCACCCAGCCAAAACTCTCTCACACAGCCCAAAGCCAATCCTCCTCCCGCCATTTGTCCCCCACCTCTTTCCTCTGCAGGGACATTGCCCTCGTTACATGGAAAGTCTTGCAATCTGTATGTGTCCAAACTAAAATCTGCCAATTCTCAAAGAAAAGCGAGGTTTTTATTTTAAAACATTAAAGATCGTAGTGTTGATTCTTCCTCCCCATTTCCCAGCTGCAAATTCCCTCGCTGGGATTTTTTTTTTGTTTTGAAAGAAAAGCACCTACCAACGCCCCTTTCTGCCCTTCAGTTTTGTTCGAGTTGGCAAGAGTTAACTGTGTGTTGTTTTCCAATCCACAGCCGCCATGCCTTTTATGTTCTGCTCTATCCGATTCTTTGTCGGGAGCTCTCACGGCATTTCCAATCGGCCCCCCCTCCCCAAAGCTGTATACTTTCTGTAAACAGATCTTTGTTTTTGCCTTCCATCTACCGCTTTCTCCCAAAAAGCTGGATCCTTTCCAAACTGGCTGCAACAACTACTTGCCTACACTAAGAGGGAGGGAGGAAGGGAAGGCTGGACGGGTTTCTAGGGTGAGGCAATGTGTCTGCAATTCACAGAGACAAGGCTGGAATTGTAATTGCTTCCATCATGTGATGGCTTATGAAAGAGGAAGTTTGGATGTTTTAGTCACGTAGTTCTTTGCCCTCTTGCTTAGCCTCCAGGAAAGGAAAGGAAAATTGCATATATTGCCTACATCAAGAGAGAGCCAAGAAGCAGCATAATTTACCAGAAAAGTATAAACTGGGCAAACTGCTTGCTAATAATAAATTTTAAGAAACATAAGGGGGGGAACTACATGACCCCCATTATCCAACTTTACTGTTTTTGTTTTTAATGATTCCTGTAGCTGTACTGGAACTTAAAATACAATATATACACTCCAGAAGTCAAACGGGCTCTTTCACACTTTTGAAGTTTCTCGTTTTACAAAAAAAAAAAACAACAACCTTGAATTAAATTCTGGAAACTTAACCCATTCATGGCTTCTATTGTTACATGGTAATAGTATATTTAGAAATAGTTATGGCTAGGGGACACCTAATGGTGAGTGGCAGTAATACCTCTATGTGGGGGGAGGAAGTAATAACTACTGAAAAATACCAAACAAAGGATTTCAGGTTATGCTTTGAATAGAATAATATTGATACGACATATTGATATGATTATGAAGCATGTATGGTGTTCTGGAGGAATGGGACAGAGTAAGAGGGTAAGTAATAAACTTAATAAAATGTTTAGATCCAAAGGAAATGATCCATGATGGAATGGTTAACTTTTAATTTTTTTGGAGGGGTTTAACAGTCTTTTTTTAGAATTACAATCCAGTCGTAAAGATTACTGGAAAAGTGGAAAACTCATACCTGCTGTCTTACATGAAAGACAGAGAGGCCTGTGGCACCTTAAAAGCCAAGAGATTTATTATGGCCTAAGCTTTTGTGAAGGTCACAGAAATGAGTATTAGTGATACTATGTAGTGATAATAACTATAAGCTTATTTATTGTAAAGTCAATCCAAATGAACTCAGTGGGACTTTTAAGAAATAGAGTAGTCTGTTCTTAGTTCAAAAGAAGGAAATACATCTGATGAATTGTTTATTACATCACAAACTCAAAGTCCTGAAGTTTCTATAATTGGAATATAATTAAATGAGGGATAAGGCCATCTTTTTCAATCCAGGATTGCATAGCCACAGAAGTCAATTTATCACTTGCAAATAGCCTTGGAAATTAGATGAAAAGCTGTATGAAGACAGGCCAAAAACTAAGATGGATAGGAGGTATATGTTGTCCATCCTTGGATAGGAAGATGGGGCAATAGTTTTAATTCACGTTCTTTGTGAGGGTGAATGGTACCAAAGGTTTGGATTAAATTACCATCCAAATTATTGATCCAAATCAGTCTTATACCTCTTTGAAGAAAAAACTAGCTATGCATTCTCTGATAGAACATGCAGGGAAGTCTTTTTTTCAAATTGAAAGGATATAACGGATTAAAGAAGGCATCTGTGGAAACAGGTTGGCAAAGTGATCAAAACATCAGTGCTGATCTTGATCCAAGTCTGCTAAACAGCAAACTGAATCTCATTTTTAAAAAAATATGAGGATAAGACTGTAGCAGTGACATAATTCACTGCAGAAAATAGCCAATCCAAAGCTATATAGCAACATCTAGTTGCTACCTGATTTTGAAAATGCCAATAAGGGCAAACCTAATTAAGTGCGTGGAAGGAAGACCGCCAGGAAATGAGGCTAGACTGGGAAGTTTAGCAATAGCACTTACCATTTATACTTATATCCTGCTTCATAGTGCTTTACAGCCATCTTGAAGTGATTTACAGAGTCAGCACATTGCCCCCAGCAATCTAGGTCCTCATTTTATTGACCTTGGAAGGATGGAAGGCTGAGTCAACTTCGAGCCAGTTAGAATCAAAATGCTTGCAGTGGGGAGAATTTGCCTGCAATACTGAGTTCTAACCACTCTTCCATTTAAAAGGCTTCATAGCAAAAAGCAATACAAACAAATTTTGTAAGACAGGGATGATACTGTGTGTTTCCTCCTAATGTTTCCTGCAAGTGCAGGGGCCATTAAAAAAAACAGATCAAGCAATTGATGATCCATTGGTTTCTATTTCCTTCTCAGGATAACTGACCCATCTGGGCTTGCTTTTCTGGGGTCACACAAGGTGGTATGGTTTCCTACTACATAGCTCTTCATCCTCTGTAGCCTTCTTCAGCTTCCTGACTGAAAGAATTTATTCAGGAGGCTTGCTTCTGAGATTTAAACACAGCAGGGAAAGTCAGGAGCCTGCACAGCAGGGGGCAAGTAATGGTCCAGTGGAAAATGAATGCACTTTCCCCTCCAGTGAAGTGGCACCAAAGAATGCCAGCATAATATTGTGTTTTTTATTTTGCCTCAATAAATGAGTCTGGCCAGTGGTGCTGTGGGGGACAAGTGAAGGAAAACAATTTGGAAAATATTATGCCAGTGCCTAATCTCTCTTCCTGCCCAAGCCAAGGGAAGCTGTGAAGGAGTGGGGGTGCCTGCAGCAACTAAAGGAGCTAAGATCCGGGCAAATCCCAGCTTGTCATCACTGGGGTTGCTGCCGAAACACTGCAGATCACGCACATAGTAAATCTTGTTTGGGAGAAAGCAGAATGTGCCTTTTTAATGTAACTGTAAGACTGGGTAGCCACAACCATGGGCCAGGAATAGAATGAGGGCTGCATCATAGACAGTTAGCAAGATACCTTCAAGGAGTGTTAAGGGGGTGTATAGATGAACCCTTAAAAATCAGCATCTCTCAGCCACCAGGAAACAACACTTACAAACGGTTACAAATATAATGTGAAGTGTCACAAACATCAAGATAATTTTGCCTGCTTTGACCACCAGCGAGGAAAGAACCGAGCCTCCTGGAGCAACTTTGGGACCGTTAAGATATGTAGACTTCAACTCCCAGGCTTCCCCAGCCAGCCATGATAGTACAGTGGCTGACTTTGGGTTAAGTCATTCCCTCTCAGGCTCAGCTCAATCCACATAGTGGTGGTGGTTGTGAGGGGGAGAAATCAGGTTGAAGAAACTCTGAATCTTGCCTTGTGTTTCCATATGAAAGGCAGGGGTATAAATCAAAGAAACAAAAAGTTTTCTTGAATCTCTGCCAAGCATGCATCAGAGACTGGCAAAACAAACCTTGCTTTTAAAATTTCCTCATACTGTGTTAAGCATTCTTCTAATGTGCCAGGTGTCCAGCAGGGTCCCTACCTACCTGGATCGCTGCTGTGCTTAAAAAGAATGGTCA
Organism: Pareas carinatus; assembly: GCA_032468095.1. Lineage (NCBI taxonomy): Eukaryota > Metazoa > Chordata > Lepidosauria > Squamata > Pareidae > Pareas > Pareas carinatus. The sequence continues at coordinate 8,594 of JANHFO010006315.1, read as the reverse complement.
AATTTATTATTAGAAATACAGAGTCCTTGATTTAAGGTCACAATTGAGCCCCAAATCTCCACTGTTAAGGAAAACGGTTGTTAAATGAGGTTGTTAAATGACTTTTGTGACACATTTGTTAAATAACTGCAGCTGCTAAGTGAATCATGCAGTCCTTAAGCATATCTGGCTTCCCTCATTGACTTTGCTTATTGGAAGCCAGCTGGGTTACAAATGGTGAACACATGATCCCAGAACAGAGCAACCATCAGTTGCCTAGTGCCTGAATTTTGATGTGACCATGGGGATGCTGCAATGGTCGTAAGTGTGAGAACCGGTCATAGGTTACTTTTTTCAGTGCTGTTATGACTTTGAACAGTCACTAAAGGAATGGTTGCAAGTCAAGGATTACTCTTATGTGCCTTATCATCTTTTTTCTGGTATCATTTATAGCAAGAGTAAGCAGCTGGCAGCCTACTAGCCCAGGCGCAGCTCTGCAACCTGGAATTGGGCGAGGCTGAAAATGCTAGACTCGTTATTAAGGGGGCAGATTTCAAGAGACAAAGTGGTGGCCTTAAATCCATCCCTTCAGAAGCATGAAAACACTCCAGAGGGGCAGAGACATCTCCTTAACTATATTGCCATCATCGAGGTGACAACATGTTTGATGTTTATGCCCTCACTGCCCTCTAGGCAGAGCAGGAAAAAGTATAAATTTCCAAGCTTAAAAAGGGTTACCTTCCAATTTTATCTAATCCTTGTATTTACTTTACCCAGCTGAATGAAAAGAAGCTGATCCTTACACAGTAGTTTCAACTTTTAGCAAATAGTGCTCAACCTACGGATCATAATCTAGGCCAGCATTTCTGTTGCTAAGTGAAACATTTGAATTTTGCCCAATTTTCTAACTTTTCTTGCCACGGTTAATGAATTGCTGAAGTTAAGGTAAATAACATGGTTGTTATGTATATCTGGATTTCTCATTTCCATTGCTTGTCATAAGCTTCCAAAAGGTGATCACATGACCATGATGGTGCTGCAACCATCGTAAATCTGAATCAGTTGCGATCTCCAAATTTTGATCACATGACCATGGAGGGGCTGCATTGGTCATGTGAAAAATGTTCATAAGTCACTTTTTTCAGTTCGTTGTAACAGAATGATCACTAAATGAACTTTTATAAGTTGAGGGCTACCTGTACTATTTCTGAAATATATTTTGAAAATTAACAGCATTTGCCAAAACTGATCTAATTACCCCCCCCCAAAAAAAATTTCTGCACTTCAGTTGTGATGTCTTAAGTGGTTTTCCCATTCTACTAGAGATTTCTGGGAGTTGTAGTTCGTGTGTGTGGAGGAACCATGTTGTAGAACTCTAGGATATCCTATTTGTGGCATTCTCATTCAGTGTCAGTTCAAGCTTTATTTGAAATCTGCGAGGAAATTTCCATGAGAAGTAAGTTCAATGACCACATGGTTAGGAGTCTATAGTTAGCAGTTAAAGAAGAACTCATTATTTCAAAATATTATTTGTAACTTTGGGATACAAAACAGTAGAACATTCCCATTTTAGATTTGTTGATATCTGAAAAGTGGCTACATTTTCTTTTTCTAGTGAGAGTCTGGGAATTTCTACAAACTCTTACAAATAAACAGGAAACTCTGGAATCTGTGACCCTGTTGTGATGCGGTTCTGGCTCTATTTATAACATTAAACGCATTAGTTCAGTTGGCCAAATATTGCCCTACAGAACTTGGGGACAAGCCAAGAATTTATCAGAAAGTATGTGGCAAACTAAGAGGGAAACAAGTAGCTAAGAATATCACTTGGCAGATGTGTTGATTTTGTAAGCTCTTTGATTAAGCTGTACCAGATAAAACAGTTTTTTCCTCAGATGGTAATGAATAAAACATGCCATTATTATTATTTTTTTAAAAGACAAATTGTTGAGGTTTACAAGAGGCAAGTTTAAAGTGTCTATAATGAGATATTTTTGCCAACATCGGCCTCTGGAGAACTCAAACTCTGAATTCTTTTATTCTGGAACTGAAAGCTTGAAGAAAGGGCTGCATTCTATCACATAGTTTTAGGTTGTGCGTGCCAAAGACAAAACTTTCTCAGGGACTGTGCCAGAAGGGGTTGATCTCCTTCCAGCATACATGTACTGTATTACTAATTTGTTTTCCCAACTATAGCTGAAGTCAGTCTAGGCCAGGTCTATATAAGCAGCCCTGAAATAACTGATATGTGAATGAGTGGATAAATGTTATGGGTCTATTTTTTCACAAACTGAATGCTCATATAGATCTTGAATTCTAGTAAATGTAAAGGTAAGCAAACTATTAATGTGGCATTCTAGCAGAACTTTCTTGATGATACCCATAGTACCTTTTTATTTTTTCTCTCTCCCTCCCTCCCTCTTTTCCTCCTTTCCTTTTTTTCTAAAATATACACATTGAATAATCCACAAGGGTTTATCAAAACATCTTTACTTTAAAATGTTTCCAGCTTCAAGCAAATTCAAGTGCTTTGCAAACAGGCCCACATACTCATCTTCTCATCCATTATTGCTCAAGTGTCAAATAAATCCACTGGATGGCACTCTGCAGGTGCAATAAGGTCTAAGTAAGGTTGCTTTGCCTTACTTACTATACCACACTACCACTAACTACTTACTTCATTTTCTATCACTGGTATTCTAAGAATCTCTTCTATTATTTCATCTCCCAAAATGAACTACTTCATTAACCAGTTCCCTGGGATCGATTTCTAGGGTTGCTTGGGATCAATCCTTCTCAATTTCACGTTTCAGTGCTCAGTATGAACTGTGGTGCAACTGCTCATCAGATCACTGAGAAAAGTCTCCAACTATTGAAGACCCATAAGGTATTTGGAGTGGACCGGCCTAAGTGGTCCTTCCTTGCTTCCAGCAGATTGTTAGGGCAGTGAGTTTCAGAGTGACCAGAAAATTATCTGTCCATGACAAACTTTTAACAAAAATGTCCTCATATATAGATCAGAAACTGTTGCAAATTAAAAACCCGATGATACGTATGGCCAGCTTTAGGAATCAGGCTAGAGTCAGTCAGTAATAATCATCTGGCAATAATGAAAACCTCAACCATTCCTGATATATTTGTTATTTCACAAATCTCTTCCTAGCAGCTTACTCCTAAAGTTTCAGCTGTTTATGCTTGCATGTCAGAGTGCATTGGTAATCTGGGCACTATGCCATTTATAGATTAAGCAAAATTAAGAGCATACTTTCCAAACAGAATAACTTTAGATGGATAAATTGGACTGAAATTAACAAACATATTCATAAAACTCAAAAGCCAATAAATACAAAAAAAACCAGAAGGAAAGATAGCTCAGTTGAGAAGAACTCGGGAATTGCTTTCAACTACAAATATTGAGTTGTAAGTACTATATTTCTGGTACAAAGATAGACCATGTTGCTTGACTGTATCAGATTAAAATCCCAAACCTAGAATTCTAGCCCCAACATTTTAAACTAGCTCTGATCTTCAAGAAATGGTTATTATGATTAAGGAGGCTTTTGCTCACTTATCCATTCCCCTCTCTGCCATGCTGTCTGTGAATTAAAGGTATAATACTTTTCATATCAGGAATAAAACCGTCTGTCCATGCTGACATTAAATCTATTTCTTTCAAATGAAAAGTTCTACAAAAATTATTAAAAAGCATGTCTGATTTGATTTAGTGAACGCTGAACTGAAGGCATGTTGGTGCAATGAACCAGTATTTTCATAAAATACTTTTAGTGAAAACATTACAAACTTGAGATGAATATTGATAGCTTGTCTAGCCTTCCCCTGTGCATGAATTTGCAGTTTCTCTTTATGCAAAATTTCTTCATTCACCCTGCCCCCAGCTCTAGTCAAAATGTAATCCGAAATGAAGTTGGGTGGTGCAAAAATGTGTTAAATACATAAATCTGTAAGATGTCAGTTGGAACTAGTCCTAACTTGTTCAAAAAAGCAAACACCAGAGGGGATTCTTTGTTATTTTTTAAAAAGATGCTTGACAAAAATTATTCAAGTTACAGCTGGTTTATCAGTAAAATATATTAAATATCAAAGATAGACGAACATGCTCCTTTTTTCTGTTCACAAAAGATGTACTGTATATTATTTAAAAATGGTCTTTGATTTGAAATCTGGTTCAAAGCTAAATGTCTTCACATATCCCAATCTTTCAGATTTGTTTTCATACACGAAGAATAATGAAGGGAACCACAACATGTGACTGATCTGAACAAGCCAAAGTCTCTTCTTTTAGAGATGAAGAATTGAAGAATCTTTCCAGACTGTTCTGAGAGGCAGGCAGGTTACTGCCATATATGCTGATCAATAAAAGTTGGGACCAGACTACTTGAAATGACATCTCCAAAATGAATTCTCTTTTGAGGAAAGAAAACTCATTGTAACTGTTGATTCTTCCAAGAGAAACTGCCATGTTAAAGAATATAGACGAAATTGTTCTCTAGCCACTTCCTAAATTTTATCTTTGCTTTCTCCAACGCCATTAGTTTGCAAACAGTAGAGATACACAAAAAAACTTTACATGAAGTTGCAAAGAATTAGTTAAAATGCTTATTTGTAGAACACCAGTCAAGACATGCTTATTTCAGACCTATCATCTCCCATATTTTACCTGTACTTCCGAGTTCTACTTGTTTTTAGTTTTTTAGTTAACCTCCCATTTGGCAATTATTTGAGACAGAATGCTCTTGTAGATCCTACACCTAACGGGTATTTTTTCATGAGTCATAATTACAGTGTAAACAGATTTCTACTGAGATAAACAGCAAGGAAATAGATAAGTCAAACAATAGTGTATAAAAGCAGCATCAGTGTCTAAGTGTCTTTTGAAGTTAATGGCAAATGTCTACTGGACCAGTCATCTGACTAGATTTCGCCCATTGTTAAAGTTAATGCAATGTACTAAAATGCAGACTGCAGTCCTGGGGTCATAATTAATATCTTGTGCCAAGTGAGGCCATGCCGCACCCTCAATGAAGCAGCTTTCCTACTGCATCCTTCTGTGTCATCATTCAGTTGTAGAAAGTAATGTTATCAATCCAAATGCTTTGCATAATTGCTACTGGTAAGCAATTATATTAAAATGGCATTTAAAGGTATGCAGATAAGGTTTAAATGAAAAGGAATACAAAAAAGTGTGCTCATTTTTACCACATTTGCTTTACATCTTGGCTGGCCTGAGAACAAGATGAATCTTCAATAAAATCAGACATGAATGAATTGAATTAAAGCAGAAAAGTAAAAAAGGAAAATGTTTTAAATTAAAGGGCATGGCTTTAGCAATGCAAATGAGCAATAAAATTACTTCTATTTTTTCTGCATGCTTCCAGTGGCAATGATAAACATGTGCGTAATAGTATTGTAGTACATGTTCCATTATCAGGAACAATGTAGAGATTAGTTATCTAAACATTTATTAAAGCCCCTTTCAAGTCAAACGATTTCTCCAGGTCATTTGCAAGTTGAAAGCTTAGGTCAGTAAAAAAGAAAGCTTATGAAAGTCAGATTTTACCTAGTCAACATTAAAGGTCAACTGGATTTCAGTGGAGCAATTAAACGTATGTTCCTATTTCTCCTCCTCTCAGAGATAAAGAAATCTGAAGATGCTTAAAAAGAATGGAAACTCTTTTGCCAATACATTTTCTGATCTTAGAAACCATTTTAGAATCTTCCCCCAAACATACATCTCAACTTTGCAATATGGAAGCAAATTGCTTTTTGAAAAATTGCAAGATTTAAATATTTCAGGAAGCGGGGGCATGTATAATGAATTTAAGGCAAAATGTAAATTAAAAAATTTCATGATCAATATCCTCTGTTCTACCAGATATAAACCGTGAAACAGCATGTAGTTGTATAACCTTTTTCAAATTGTTCATATTACATGTTTGTTTACATAACTAAATTGGCCGTACTAATGTTTAAAGAAGCTGCCTTGCTGTTGTAGTATAGAGCCTCATCCCAGCCCTGGGAAAATAATGAGACTTTATCCTGTAATGTACACTTTCAAATCTGACAACAGCGTGTTCCATTAAATGACTGAGTCCTGAGATCATTATGTTCCAGAAATTAATCCTCTTACAGTGAAAGACTGATACGCAAGAGGTAATTGATCAGCACTCTTGTGGATCTTCTGTGTGAAGATCCAGTAGCAAGGAGAAACTGAATAATAAAGGCATATATAAAGAAACAAAATCCCACTTAAGGCAAGCCGCGTGCAAGATTCTAGTCATAGTCAACTATAGATATATGGTGATCACATTTTGAAAAGCCAATCCATGCACAGCAAATGATCAGCTCTCCTAGTAGTCCATGGTTAAAAGTTCTTACCACCACAAATCTAAATGATGCTGAAAACATACCATGAACTTTGGGAATCACTGCTTTATATTAAACTTTCACTGATTCATTTGTAATACATACAGTATATACCCAAACTATTAAGAATTATGCATGGAAAAAATGAGATGACCCTGCAAATAACTTAAATATATTTAAACTGATTGAAGTACTGGTGGTAAGAGCCACTTTTTTTTCCTTTTTAGGCATTGATTTAGTATGCTATTTTTTGCCTTCAGAACTGAAATTAATGGTGCCCTTTACATCTAAAGACGATTTCCATTTTCTGTAGGTCATACTTTTTATGTCAAAAATCCCGCTGCCCGCTTTCTACAACAATCAATGCCATCACCATGCTTGAATAATTAAGGTGTAGTCATACCTCATCTACTGAACTGTACAGTGGACATGAAAGTAATTTTGAGATAGATTTTCCAAGATTTTCTAAAATATCAATGTATTTAATCCTGTCAGGGAAAAATGACCTTCATTTTGATATACAAACTCTGGCATTTACATTAATGATGACAATTGTTTGAGTAAATCAAAAAGGCCAATGCTATATGTAGCAATACAATAAAGTGAAAGAAAAAAAGCCTTTGAAGAACTATGGATCAGTTAACATAACAGAAAGTCAGGGTAGAGAAGCTAGGAAAGCTTCTTTGCTCACTTTGTTTTCAATGATTCTAAGTATAGTGGTCATCTTTCCTTTTTAAGATTTGTATCCTGCCTTTTTAAATATCTATACATAGAACTCTTTGATTTAGAAAAATCCTCCAAATCTCTAAATATAAGAACTCTGCCTTGAAACCCAAATAAATATTATTTGTTGGTGATAAGGTAGATCTAAGTAGATGAATTTGGCCTTCCATGACAGCCACAATTTAGCGATCGAAAGAGATTGATAAACTCTGACTCATCCCATTAAAGCAAGCTGTAGTATATATCAGAATCAGGACAGACAAGGAATTTGTCTTCAGTGATGATGCTTAATGCCTACATACATACACAAGAATACAATCAAGATACATTCATAGACAATTTGAATATATAAGCATAATCATTTGTATATATAGGCATAATCAATTGTATAAGCATAAGACAGATTCATAGTCTTTAAAGTACATAACATTCGTATCTTGTTATAAAGTGCTAGTAGCTAATACTGTATTTCTAATCATATCGAAGGTCCAGCATATACTGTACATGATTCCTTTGAAAATATGACTTTCCTTAAAACACTCAAGATAACAACTCAGTGCATACAAATGAAATACTATTGTTCGCACCTTGTGATTCCTATTGAGCTGTGCTGAGTGCAATTGTGGAGATGCTGATTTTGGAAAAGGAACCACATAAGATACAGTATGGACCAGTGGTGGCCAACCTTTTGGACCTCAGGGACCACTAATTTCATAATTTGAAATTCCATGGAGCACTAACATGTTTTTAAAAGATACATTTACATTTGTAAAATAATGGGAGAGCTTCCATTTTATTAATATACAAAGCACCTATCTAACACAAGTTAAAAAGCTTAATTATAACAAAATCATAAATGCCTATTTAATCATAACAATCTTTTAAAAGTTAATTTTTGTAAAATTATTATTACAAAATAATTGAAGCTTCTTTAAGTATTACACATTTTTAGTGTGATATTTGTTCCTGCTTAAGAATGAGACAGACAGAATGACAGCGTGTGTTCTCTTGTGCTTTGCTGTCTATGCCATCCCCAGGAGCAGGAACCACCCCTACTTTACAATAAAATTCCATTATTTTATTTTATTGAATTTATTTAATCTCCAGATACTTTAGTCAGTCACAGTCCTTAAGTGAATCTACCTTCCTGCTTGTCAGAAAGTTGCAAAAGGGGATTAGGTGAACCCTCCCAAGGGAGGCTGCCACTGTCATCCTGCTTGGATGCTGCAACGGTAGTGACTGAAAAATGGTCTTAAAAGTCCCTTTTTTCACTGCTGCTGCAATTTATTAAATATAAAATTTTTAATGTCTGTATCAAATATCAATGCTTTAATATTCATGAGTACAAATATCAAATAGTAAGAACCAATCTATATATATAAAAATGGAACATGTTTGTTCCTGGTAGGTAATCTAGAAAAGTACTGCACACATTCACTCCAAACTTTCACAGAATGTCACAAACACACACGAGCTGGTTCTAAGCTAGGACTTACCTTGCACGAGTA
>JANHFO010006314.1:0-12469 GCA_032468095.1 Pareas carinatus | reverse complement strand
GTGTTTTTATATGGCTGTGCACCGCCCTGGGTCCCTTCGGGGAGAAGGGCGGTATATAAATATAATAAATAAATAAACAAACAAACAAACAAACAAACAAATAAATAAATAAATAAATATCTGGCCAGCCAACATAACATCTAGCTGTTAAGATGTGACTTTTTCAGAAGAGTTTTCAAAGTAATAAACTGTGAACATTACGGCTTCTTTGATTAGCAAAATTTTCTCCTCGGTTCTTTTGCTTACACTGCAACCTTTCTGTTGCTTTCAGCATGCTTCTGAAAGAGGATTGCCTACACCCCAGGTTCTTCAACGGTAAGCTTTTCTGTGAGTTTATCATAATGCGTTAAAGAAGTGATTAGAACTGTATCCATCCTTAGCAACATGAAGACGTGTGGACTGCAACTTCCCAGAATTCCCCACCCTGCCATATTGCTTGGGAAATTGTGAGGATTGTCATCGACAAGTTTTAAAGTTGCCAAGGTTGAGAATCACTGCACTGGCTCCATTTTCCAAACCAAGTTGAGAAACGGTGGCTTAGAAGATACATGCATTGCCATCAGAGGAATTTGGAGAGAAAGCAGAGGGTTGTATGAATTGGCAACACTTTCCCGGAAAACCTCGTTTCTTGTGTCTGAAGAGCTATTAATTGTTCCCATCACTTCTTGTTTGGAAATGAATCACAAAACTAATGTGGTTATAAGGAAAGTAATGAAGAGACAACTTGCGCTTTTCTGATAGGCTTCACAATTAGATTGGTAATTCCTCTGGTATAAACTAATTTTCTTTTCTCAATTTTCCCGCAGGAACAGCAGCACAAAAGAGTTGACTCTCTTTGCTGCCGAAGCTATTGCTCTGAATCGCCAACTCTCCCAGCATGAGAATCAATTCAGTGAAGAACAGGAGAGTCTCACACAGGCCATATGCTCCATGAAGCTTTCTCCTCCCTCTAAATCCCGCCTCGCCAAACGCAGGGCCATGGCTCAGGCTACCAAATCCAGTGACTTCCAGTCATCTCCTCAGGCAGCTCTTTAATGTACATTTTAAGCTTGTTAATTCAAGGTTAGCTTTGGTTATGACTGTTGTAAAGTACTCATCACGGATCAGTATATTAATGCTCTCTTCACAACAAAGAAATTTTAGAACAAATCTTGGAGGAAGAGTGATGTAAAGGACAGTTTCTTTGGAAATGCTTTTTTTAAAAAGGATACTTACTTTGAATTCTGTGAAGTTCTTAGATGAAATTGCTGCTCTGTTAAAAATACAACAAACCACTTAGGCAATATTTGCACACTGTCCTCCAAAACCAGAGGATACGTATCTGTTGCCAAGCCTTGTGACTAATAGAACTCTGAATTTAAAGGGTATTGAGGGAGGCTTTCAGTACTTTTACAACTCCAAGTCCCTACTTGGCAGTCACAAAAAAATTACAATGGGTTTCTTTTAGAGACATTTGATTGTTCTGCTTTTTTTAGCTTTCTTTGTCTATTAACAGTTTGAGTTAAACTTCAAAGGACATGAGTAATAATTCAGTACTGTTGAGATTGCTTCTAATGTTGTTACCCTTTATAATAATACAGCAATGTCTGTTTAAGAATGAAAGTTATTTAATCTGGAGTTTCTTTCTTTCCTTTCTTCCTTTCATCTGAAAGGATAAAGTACATGCAAGTGCAATGATAATATGAAGCACTTTTAAGAACCTCTACAATAAAAAAAGTGGTGACAGATCTTTGAATGGAAGAGCTAGTGAAGAATGGTCTCCTTGCTAAACTTTGGCAGAGAAGGAAGCGTGAACCTCCATTACGCTGTGTTTAAAACAAGGAATCAGTGCATTAAAAAATATCTCCTTGATTTGTTCCCATACTGTAAGCATGGAGCCAAGAGAGAGATTTGGTGCCAGTCCATCATCCTTGGTCTTTTGAGTCACCATTTTAATCCTTATTCTGCATCTGCTATTGGAGACTATCACAGATAAAATAATCCCAGCTCCTGTTCAACTTGAAAATAGAGGAAGTGGCTGACATGTATGCACCCATGCGGCCTTTCCTTTTTCTGGCCACATTGAATACTTGAGAAAGAGATCCAGAGGGAGCACTAGATTGGTAACTGTGAAATATTTAAGTATGTGCCATTTTGATCAATCTTCCTATCTCTGTAGGCCAGCAGCTAGATCCATAGAGTTGGATAAACCAGCGTAGACTTGGAGTGGTTCTTGCTGTTGAGACATATTTTCCATAGTCGTATCATATATAAGTACAATAAAAGTGAAAGTGGAGAATGAGATTTTTATAGTCGGATAAACATTTTTCCATTATTGATTGCAAATTGCTAAGCCGTTAATGTTAAGCTTCTCATACGCATTCAGAGAGAGAGAGAGAAAGGCACACACACATACATACATATATACACCAATTAAGCAGTCCTACATTTGAATCTTGGAAACCCTAGTACAGTGTAATTTTTGACGGCAAGACAATTTAGGGCCACAAAGTCAGGTTTTTATTTTAAAAGGAGTATACTGTTGCGGTTAAGTTCTCATATGATCGCCCATGATTAAAATAATCATTTTAAACTTACATTTAGGAACTGAACATCTTATAAATCCTTGGAAAGCTATTCATCTCTTGGAAATTCATTTAAAAAGCAAATGCTGGAAATTTAGGCCAGTGCATTACATAAAGCAGGACTTATCTAATATTTGAAGATCAGTATTAATACCGAAGGGATAGGAAGTTAAATTCAACAACTTTAGAAGGATAACTGAGGTTTTCCAAAATTTGCCTGTCAAATAACTTCACATTTTGCCTTTAAATGTAATTTCTGTATTTTATACACTTTTAAATTAGTAAATACTGATGATAAAAACATGTAGAATTGGTGCTGTGCTTAAGGTTTTTATACATTGTACATTTAATAATGTTGGTTTTTAAATACTGTTAAATTACTGTTACATTTCTAATGTACTCCATGGTTAACTGTGAAAGCATTGTATAAACTCAGGAAATATCTCCATATGACACATTATTGCAGTGTAATGAAAATTAAATTTGTCTAATTTCTAAAGTGTTTTGCTTCCTTATTGATCTGTATGGTAAGAGAATTGTGCCCTTTCACAATCTTTAATTCAAAGATTGCATTATGTAATGGATACTGAACTCTCTTTGCATAGCACTCTGCATCATGTCACAGTAAAGCTTTCCACAATTCTGGCCAATGATTTATGCCAGAGTTGTTTCTAATATTAAGTCAAAAGATCTTTGTGAGTGTTTAAGGGTGCTGTATATGTTGTGTGCATAGGTGTGTGTGAGAGAATGAGAGAGGACTTGGCTAAGGGTTTTTTTACAGTGCTAATTCTGTATTTGTTTATTATATGGCACATCACATTTCGATAAAAACACAAGAGATAAAAAACAAGACATGGAATGTAAAATCTAAAATATAAATGTGTGTTTAGATTGCAGATACAATTTTTCATTCCATATCAAAGCAAGCCATTTTGGAAAAAACCGCAAATAAAACTAGTGGAGCAAAATGTGGTTGGTTGACCCTTAAGGTTTCTCTAATAGCTTTCATTGTCTCTCAAGAGGCTTTCAAAAACCATCACACTTGTTTTTTTTGTCAGAACTGGGTTGTGACAACTTGCATGGCCTGCAGTGTTCCTACTCTGATTTAGATATAGGTAGTCCTTGATGTATGACCACAATTGAGCGCTAAATTTCAAAATTACAAAATGTGACATTTGTTAAGTGTCCCATTTTACAACCTTTCTGGCCACATTCGTTAAGTGAATCACTTCAGTTGTTAATTTAGTAACAGGTTTGTTAACTGCATCTGATTTGCCAGTTGACTTTGCTTGTCAGACGCAAAAGGTGATCACATCACCCTGGGACAGTGCAGACGGCATAAATATGAGTCTGCTGCCAAGCATCTGAATTTTGATCACATGACCATTGGAATGCTGCAGCAGTCATAAGTGTGGGAAAGTATGGAAAACTCATAAGTCTCTTTTCAGTGCCGTTGTAACTTCAAATGGTCACTAAACAAACTGTTGTAAGTAAAGGACTACCTGTATAGAACAATTTAGATTTTTATCGAGTTGGAAAGATTGTAAAAAATATCTAGTCCAACCCTCTGTTCAATCCTGGATTCTAGACAGTGGTTTTCAAACTTGACAATTTTATGATGTGTGGACTTCCACTTCCAGAAATCCCAACCAGCAGTTCAAGCTTGCATCTAGACGTAATCTAATTCCTTGAAAATATAACCATCTAAAGCAATAGAGAACAAATCTATTACTCCTATGTAGCAGTCCTTCAAATATTTAACTGACCATTGTCATATCTCAGGTCTCTTGTATATTAAACATATCTAGAACCTTGAGTTGTTCTTGATGCTGTTTGGTTTCTAGATCCCTCAATATCTTGATATTCTCTAAATTTGTTCAAGTTTGATACTGTAGTAGCTTGGGCTGGATAAAGTTTGAACTGGGATCTAAAGGGCGGAGTACAGTATAATATTTCCTTCCCATAATCTGAATTCTATGCTTTTGTAAATATTCACCACGTTGTGCCTTTTTAGGCAAGTGCATCACATTGTTGACTCACATTTAACTTGTAATCAATAAGAACCTCCAAACCCCTTTCAAAACCCCACCTCCTCTGCTTCCTATATTTGTACCTTCCATTTTTCCTATTCAGAATCAGATTTTCACATTTCTCCCAATTAAGCCTTTTTCAAAGCTAAGGACAGTGATAAAACACGGTGGCAACCAGTGAAAATAAGATGCCCCCTAGCATAACACTTGAAAGAAACATGGTTCACTTTTAAAATACAGCTAGTCTTTGTTTAGTGACTGCCTTGGAGAACGACCATTCAGTTTGAGTGGTGATGAAAAAGTAAACTTGGCAGCCAGCATTTATGACTTTCCTAGCATCTGTCTCAGCCACGTGCTCACCATTACTGTCAGTACAATATTGCTTAAGTCCTATGCCTGACTTTCTCCCTCCACTCACTGCCTAAATGAGCTATCTTGAGCTGCTTTTTTCTGGAGCACAGCATGCCCCTATAAAGTGCTAAGCACAAGTTATCAAGTTCAGCTTTGTGACCTTAATTAGTTGATTGGAATCTGCCAGCTGCCATCTGCTGCCTGAAATTAACAAGACCCTAATCAGTATCACACCAAAGACTTTTCTTTGCCTCCTAAGGTATTAGTGGCTTGAGGCAAACAGCTGGAGCTAGCAGATTCCTTTCATGTGTATTTCCCACTGTGTTCTTGATTACTTCTTGGTAATCCCTTCCTCTCCAATGATTGTAAATACAACATTAATTCCCTTCTTGCTAATTTTTCCCGGTGCTGGAGTGTTTCCCTCTGTCCTGAGTATTGGAAAACCTGCCTTGGTGCTTGGACTCACCTGCCTCTTTGGGGGTCAAATCTGGCAATGGAAAGTGAAGAAAAACTGAAGTAAAATTGTAAGTTCAGTTGTGATCACATGATTTTTCACTTAGTGACAGCCTTGCTTAATGACCAAGTTGCTGAACCCAGTTGCAGTTGCTAAACAAGGACTACATGTACATACGCTAAGCTAATTAACAAATTTACAAATATGTAACAATAGTACTAATATACTAATACTAATACTACAAATATACTTCAAAATAATTGATTAGCAACCCCAATGTCACCCAAATGAACATTTCCTGGTGTCTTGATATATTCCAAATATTGAATATTTGAGAATACATACATCTTTAGATAGTAATACATCTATATGCAGTCAATCAGTCCCAAATAATAATGCAATAATAATAGGGAAGTCATATGAAGCAATGTTCTAATTCCTGAGCTGAACTTCCATCAGCAAGATAAATATAACTATTAGACATTATCTGTCCAATTGATGTAAAATACTTTTTTGCTACACTAGCCTCATTTTCAATCAATTTTATATAGTTTCAGGCGACCTACCAGATTTACCAAGACAAGACATTTTGTACATTATTACAGAAATCACATAAATAATACCAATTTCATCAACTTATTTCAACTTCAAATAGCATTACTGGGTGAGAAACTACAGTTAATGCCGCCAAAATTACTTAGTATTGTAGAATTTTGGAAGTAGCAATAGTATCTGAAAAAAAATAGCAGAATAACAGATGTTTAAACTCAGTAAACTGCCAATAAGTCCTCTGAGGCAAATAAAACTTTTTATTCCATAAAAGTTTACAAATAGCTTGATTTGAATGATGCTGTTCAAAATAAGAACCTTAAGAATGATCTAGTTAATTCCAAACCAGGCTTATATGCGTGTCTTATATTGTGCAGATTGAAGTATAAGGATAAAAGAGTTCCTCAAAAAATCTGGGATCTCAATACAGGATAACTCTGAGTTCAATTCAAGTATAGCTGAATTTTGATATTCATATTTCCATGTAAATGACTGGAGCGAAGATAAATGACCAGTGATAAACTTGAATGCATAAAAAGATAATTCCATAGTATACACTGTAGTTTTTGTACATATAATGTCATTGAGTAAACATTTGAAATGCAAAGATGATTTAAGAAATGGTTGACTTGTGCATGTGAATGTAGAAGTGCTTTACAGGCCATAAGGCAGGGGCCCCCAAATCCTGAGCTGCAGCCCGCTTTCGGGCTTTGAGCTTTTCGAAACCAGGCCATGAAAGTGGCAGGTGAGCGTGTGTACACGCGCATTCCCATCATTTGGGTGACTGTGCCTGCCACTCGCACAAATGGAGCTGTGCGTGCACGCACGGTTGCCTACCGCTCACGCAGAACCATCCCTCCTCTCCCTAACACCGGTCCGCAAAGCCAGAAAGTTTGGGAACTCTGCTGGGCACCCTTTCTGAGGCAGTCATTAATTCAAACCATCATTCAATGAACGGTCATGTTAAATTCCACGCTTATCCAGTCAGCTTGAAAACTATACTTTGAATTTGCCAATGTTAGCTGAAAGGGGGTTGCGAGATAGAAATATCTTAGAAGAACTATGCTTAATGAAACGGTTTGAAATTGTTTACATACTTCTTTACTGATAAAATGTTGCTCCAAGGACATACCAATAGATGGCATGTAACGGTTACAATTCTGACTGCCTATTATCTGTACCACGTGATGTTAGTAGTTTCTAGTCTGTGGGGAAATGTTTGTTTAAAATATTGATGCTGGATGGGAAGGGATCAGAACCAGCTTCACCTCTCTCTTGTTCCTGATACCTCTCTAATAAATCAATGAACGTTTGATGATGACCTGCTTCTAATGTTTCTTTGAAGGGAAGGGTTTCGGGACACCTGACAGGTCATAAGTCAAAGATTACCGTATTTTTCGCACCAAAAGACGTGCTTTTTCCCCCCAAAAAAGGGGGACGGAAGTGTCTGCGCCTTATGGAGCGAATACTCCCCAAAAGCGTGGAAGATTGCTCCGCGCGACGCTCCAAAGCGTCGTGCGGTGATTTGGAGCATTCCCAGCACCCCGTGGGCATGAGGAAATCGCCCCGCGGGACACCGGGAACGCTCCAATATAGCCTGCAAGGCTATCCTTCCACCTGGAAAATATCCAGGAAATTATTCCAAAGGCCTTCTCAGCACCTTTAGGATTTGGATTAACAATATAAAAAGTTAGTGATCAACGGATTTGAAACCAAAGTGGTAAAGAACGTGTTAAAAATGGTTAAAAATGTTATATAAAATGTTATAGAATGCATATTGACATATAGAAAGATCAAAGGTTAAAGGTTAATAAATAGGGGGAGGGAAAATGGGTGTGTATGTGGGTGATGATTGGAGATATGTATATAGTTGTGTAAGTGTTGTTTTTAATTTTAAAAGTAATAAAGTTTTCTAAAAAAAAGGATGTATATACATAGTCCTTGACTTACAACAATTCATTTCTTGACTATTCAAAGTTATAATGGCACTGAAAAAGAGCGTTCTAGGAGTCTTTTTTTGCCCTTACAGCCATTGCACCATCCCCATGATCATGTGATTAAAATTCAGACACTTGGCAATTGATTCATATTTATGACGGTTGTAGTTTCTCGTGGTCACATGATCCCCTTTTACAACCTCCTGACAAGCAAAGTCAATGAGGAATCCCAGTGTGTTTTTTATAAGAAAAAAAAGGTGCCGGAACTCACATCTTGCTAATCTTTTATTTTAAAAAATATATATATTCAGTTCTTAACATAAATTTAATTTATTGTATTTAAGGCCAAACAAAGAACAAGGTGCCGGAACTGCATTCTGCTGCATTCTCTGACAAAAAAAAGCACTGGGGAATCTCGATTCACTTAACAACCATGTTACTAACTTAACCACTGCAGTGATTCACTTAACTGCTGTGACAAGAAAGGTCATAAAATGAGGCAAAATTCAGTTAACAATTCTCTTGCTTAGCAACAGAGCTTTGGACCCAATTGCATTCGTAAGTGGAAGACTACTTGAATTTCTTTAAGGAATGAAATTGGATGGTACCGAACCGAAGCTGGAAAAATAAGGCATAAAACTAAGCTGATCTTGTGTTCCCACTAAAGGTAGGCCTGATCCTAGTCTTGGACAGAAGCAGCTATTTCAAAAGGTGGCATTGTCAGGAAGTTAGGTCAAAACATCAATGAACCACAGTGGAGAAAGAGTAGAGCATACAGCAGATCAAGGAACTGCTGACACAGTTCTACAAAGGAATCATTGAGTCCATAATCTGCACCTCAATAACTGTCTGGTTTGGCAATTCAACAAAACAAGATAAATATAGACTTCAACGAGTAATCAGAACTGCGGAAAAGATAATTGCAACAAAACTCCCCTCCATTGAAGATCTGTACTCTGAACGATTCAAAAAGAGAGCGGGGAAAATAATTATGGACCCCTCATACTCCGGGCATAATCTAATTCAACTTCTTCCCTCCGGATGCCACTACAACATTGCAAACCAAAACAACTAGACATAAGGATAGTTTCTTCCCTTATGTCATTAATCTACTAAAGAGCTGACTTACAGAACAGAGTTAGTGTGGAGGAGGTCTTTGTGAAAGGATGAAATGGGTTTTGTGACATGATGTCTGCACTTTATAACATGATGACATGATGAATGTTATATACTTTATGACTATGAATATCTATCTTATGCTTGTGTACACAATTGATTATGCTTATATATGCCTATATATACAAATGATCATGATTATGCTTATATATTAAAATTGTCTATGAATGTATCTTGATTGTATTCTTGTTATGTATGTATGTAGGTATTCAGCATACTCACTGAAGACAAATTTCTTGTTTGTCCTGACACACATGGCAAAATAAATTCTGATTCTTATATCTTCAGATCAGAGCAAGCACACATGTCCCTCAGAACAGTTAGCAAATATACGGTTTGATATTTATTTATTAATAACATCAAACCCAGGTAACTGGAAAACAAGACAAAAGGTGAACAAAATCAGGAAGAAGGAAACATGAACAACAATAACAATTTACATTATTTTACATCTTTAACTATATCTATATCAAAAGACACAGAACTTTTCAGAGCTACTGGAAAAAGCATTGTTGAGATTTCCCAAGGGGCTGGCCTTCAATTATTCTAGTCTTAACTCTTATGTATGTAATGGTAGCTGAATAGAAACGATAAGAAGATCCATCCTATAATTTGCACCAGAAAGGAACCAATTTGTTGTACGGGGTGTATCTTAAAACGTGAAAGAGTCCTTTCACAGATCACTAGTAGGACTTTCAGGAGGAAAAAAAGATAACTGACTCTAAGAGTGAGGCAGATAGGATAAATTTCTCTCATAATGCAGTTGGCCCTAGGATCATGAAGTCTTTTAATTATTGTTTTGTCCAACTAAAAAATAAACAGATACCATCAGTAGTATGCTAAATGCTTCTCTGAAGCACTTTCTCTTTAATTGGTTTTGTTTTCCTCTTGAGAAACTCTTGCCTTCTTAGTATCCACTTCATATCCTCAGGGAAGAGCAGAAGTCTAAAGTAGGCCTCTAAAAATGCTGATAATCATCCTTAGTTAAAATTAGTAATGAATTTTAATTGACTACTTACCCATAGGATACATTGTTAAGAGCTCATTTCAGTGTATATCTAATCCAGTATTTCTCAACCTTAGTGACTTTATATGAACTTCAACTCCCAGAATTCCCGAGCCAGCATGTTCGAAATTGAAGTCCACACAACTTAAAAGGGCCAAGGCTGAGAAACCCTGTCCTATGTCAAGCTCTATTAGGAATCAATTTTGAACTCACACGCCTTCTGTTTTTGCTGCATTTTGTACTATTGACATCTGGGTTCTTTGTTACCAATGGCACGTTTTTGAATCCAATAAAAAGCTAGTGAACATTTTTTGCAGGAAAGAAGAGAAGGACTATATTGAAAGAAATACAGTTATAATCTCTGTGTTCTACATTGTCTACTTGCCTAACTGGTGTCTCCACATGGATGAGTTCCCACTCTCTTATTAAATTTGAAAAAGATTCTTTTGTCATCCTGATTGCTCTACTCTCTCTCTCTCGTTCCCTTTACTTTTCAGAACTATCATGGACAGGTACCTTCAGTGATATGTTATTCAGAAGTTATTTTCAATGAGAAGCTTACTTCAAAAGTCTTTAAGTAGATTGCAAGATTGCAAGAACTTATAATGTTCTGGGGAATTCATTCATATCTTTCTTCAGAAATGGCTAAGTAGCTAATTCATACTACGGTGGTGTTCTGCTTATATTATTGAGTAAGTAGGCCCTTTTGGAGCTCTTCTTCAGTTACTGCTTTCAGAGTAGTGCACTTGGGTGAGCCGAGATTTCTCCCACTTCATCCCCATTTCTTCTTTTTATCAATTTCTGCAGGGGTTGGATCTTTGGGTGGAAGCACTCTTGGTTCAAATAGGTGGTACTAGCCTTCCACACTGTGACTACTTATGGGAAAATTTAGCATTTTGTCTCCAAAAAATTGATGATGCTTTTTCTTAGCTTCACTTCTCCAGAAAGAATAATGTTCATGTGCTGTATCTGAGACTATGCTGAAGAAAGTTTTTTTTAAAAAAATCAATTTTAAGTAATTCTATTCGTTTGTGCATGTGAATGTTTCTTTTTCTTCTCTTTTTTCTCTCTGCACAATAATCTAAATTGTTTTATATGTTGTACATGTACAGCTGCCTTCCTTTGTAAAATAAAATCTATCCCATATGCATGCCGTAGATGAAAGGAAGTAATCCAAAATTCTATGCAATTTAATATGCATTTCTAGAGCTTTTAGTAGACCAATCACTTTGTTCTCTCAAACTGTTTCTAAACGTAACTCAGGGTTGAACTGTGGAGTCCTTGGTGTTCTCTGAGCTTGTTTGCTTGCAGACAATTCAATAATGTCTGCAAACAAACAGTCAATCTCAGAGAACACCAAGGACTGCACATAAATGTACTTTCAAAAAGGCACTTGTTTAAACCCCATGCACGCAGAATCTCTTCAAGTATTTTTGAGTGTTTTTAAAATCAATATTCTGCTAAAATCTGCTTTACTGTTTCTCAAATGTCTTCTGCCCAGTTAAATGAGGTTCTGTTTTTCTGACCATTTAAGAGTTTATTCTGGTGGTAGTTTGAGCTATCTTTATTCTTACAAATGATAATGAATGTGCTGCTGCTATATTACTTTGTGTTGCACATCCTTCCATCACTCTGAGGTTTTCTCTTTCGATTTCTTAAACTGAAAATATCCATAAGAGGAGAATCTTCATAATGATGTCTTCTCTTGTGGATCTGAAATACTTCTAATACATCTGAAGTATTAGAAGCTACATTTACCACTCAGTTATTTGCTGACTGATTGCAGGAATGTCACTTTTCCATTATGAGACCTTGAATTTTGATAAATATTTTCATATAGAGTGAAGCAACTCAAGGCCTTTTTCTACTGATCTCTAGAGATTATGCTTCATGCCTAACAATCTAATTCCTTAGATAAATTTTCTTTCCGTGTCAAATAAAACTGGCTTTGTTATAAAATTCATAGGTTATATTTGTTACTTATTTTTTCTCTCAAATTTTTCTAACACTGGATGAGGTTCCTTTGATTGGCAATTGCACCACCCAATCATACTGGTTAGAACAACTACAAAAAAACTGCTGCCAATCTCATGTTTTTAGAAACTTGGGGGGCTTAAGCAAAAAGATGCTGCTCTTTTGTGGTAGGGCCAATGCTGTGGGACAGGCAGATATTGAGTCAGTCTGCTCCTTGCTGTCTTTTTAGAAATCTTTGAAGAAGGAATTCTTTCAGAGGGTTTGCAATGATTTTATATATATTTTATATATATATTATTTATATATATGACAATGGCATTGCAAAATCATTGCAAACCCTCTGAAAGAATCGTGTTAGATGTTTTTGTGCTGACACATAATTAAATTCAAGGAAGACTAGGATAGATCTATTTCGAGCTTATTAGCTC
>JANHFO010006313.1:31315-43285 GCA_032468095.1 Pareas carinatus | reverse complement strand
CCGAAAATAAGACCTAGTGCTCCTTTGGGAGCAAAAATTAATATAAGACAGTGTCTTATTTTCAGGGAAACACGGTATTTTTATAGTTGTTGAAAATCTACTCTATCTGGATGGAATCGGTTTAGAGAGGTAGTCATAATTGTCACCATATATTTTTGGTTTTAATTGCTGATAGCCATAGTGAGTACCATATCAGAATGTACTGTACATCTTAAAGAAAATATACTTCATGCCAAAATATACATTTCAGTAGCTGCCTGAAATAATGCAATACTGTAATTATATACCCATGAAAGGAAAATTTAAATATGTTAAATTTGCATTTTCATTCCAGACACCCAGTCGAAAGTTAGAATAACCTCTCTTTCTACTGAAAATCTTCAGCCGTGAGCGTAGATAAGGATCTTAAAATAACCATAATAGAAAAAAATGACACCTTTTATAATGAGTATGTCTCATTTACTTTTCAACCAAACACTTTACAAGAAATTATCAATCAACACAACCTGTTTTCAACCATAGAGTTGGGCATGTTAGCTGAAAACAGTGACAAGGGGAAGTTCCAACAAATCTAAAGTATGGAGGATAATGCTCTTCTTAGTTTTACAAAGAGAAGTTAGGTTTATTTATTATTTATTATTTAGAGTTATATACTGCTTAACAGTGCTTTACAGCACTCTCAAAGCGGTTTACACAGTCGGCATATTGCCCCCAACAATCTGGATCCTCATTTTACCGACCTTGGGAGGATGGAATGCTGAGTCAACCTTGAGCCAGTGAGAATCGAACTGCTGAACTTGTGATGGCTAATGGCAGATAGCAGTTAGCAGAAATAGCCTGCAGTGCTGCTTTTAACCACTGCACCATCCTGGCTCCTAAAGGAAGTAAGCTAATCAATTATTATCTATATATATATAACCAAACTTTTGTGTCTGTAACTTTAACTGGTTGAAATGATGCATAATAGGGCAAACCCTTTTGAGCCAAGGTACCTCAAATGGGTTAATTTACAGGATGTGTCCAAAATCCAGGACTCATAACCCTTGTGGAACTGAAACTTGGCAAATTTTATTAAATATTTTATGACAAAAAAAATTATCATAAAGCATTTCATGACATAATACAAAATGTCATAAAACATTTCCTATGTTGAGCTCCTGATGTTTGATTGTACTATACAATAGTTCAGTATGGACTATTTTCAAGGCATATACATATCTGAATATCTTCCTGAATGTTTAAGAACTTTTCAAGTACGTTAGAAGCTCTGCCCTTGTTGAAGTCATTGAGAAATCTGTTAAGAAAGTATTTGTGAAACAATGACCCAAGAAGTCATGGGTTGTCTAGTAAGTATTATATTTTTATGCCACTCCTGAGGTTATTAAATTTCCTTTTAAGTGCTGCAAATACTCAGAGAAGTATAGTAGATTCTGGTAGGAAATTCTTGTAAATTCTGATATAAAAAGACATTATAGTACAGACGAGTGGTGGGGACAATGAACTAGGATTCAATAGTGGAAACATGAGTTTAAATACCTGATTCCTATGCATTTGAAGGAGATAGTTTTGGTCAACATTACCCATCCAAGAGATTGTCCAGAGTCTGCAGTATTGTTTCAAGTCTGTCACTGTAATGTTGTAAGCCGCTCAGAGTCACTTGCCAGTGAGATGGGCAATATATAAATTTAATAAATAAATAAATAAGCTTCATTTTGTTCATTAGGTCAAATCCCAGCTAAAGCTATAATACTACTGCCTTAATTAGGATGTTAATTAATTGAAGCTTTTTGCAACTTGTGCCAATTGCAAACCAATGCAAATTGCAAAGCTGATAGAGAAACAATAGGATTCTGATGTTCGAGGAAAGAGGGTGGGTACATCTACAAAGTGACTGAAATTGAGCATGGTATAGGCAACATTTTCAGGCCAAGACTAAATATGATATGGGTGATGAGTCAGAGGATGTACTTACAGGCACTTATAGATTTAGCATCTGTTCTCCAGTGCCGATCTTAATGCAACCAAGATTTACTCAGTAAATGTGATAATCCTTAAGGTGCAAGGAAATCTTTTGTTTTTGGCTACAAGCAAATAACATGGTTATCATTTTAGAATGTATCCATGAACTAATGGAATTTTTGATGGAAGACAATGATGCAAGCTGCTAGAACTGCGCTAAGGGCCATGTTCCAAGCTCTATTTTCATAATCCACTTGCCTTGTGTGTATTTTATTTACCTGGTATTGAAAACAAAAAGATGAGACTTCATTGAAATAATCATAAAACTATTTTTCCTATACTAACGACAGCTTTGGGGCATGTTTCTATGGAAACCACTTTCCTTATGTGCTTTTCTATAGTTAAAGGTCTCACATGGACTTTCTTTCCATGTATTGCCTGTATAAACTGCAGAATCTGTACAGTGATCTCTAACACAGATCAGCTGAGTCTCCTGAAATGTGTCAGGAAACATTATCAGGAGACAAACACCCGTTATTGCAGATTCCCATAAATTTATAGCTAATCAGGTCCTTAGTGGCAAGTTGGCAACTGAACTATAAGCACTGCATGAGGAGTTTTATTATTTTTATTATTATAGAGGTCATTTTCTTATCCTAAGAGGCAAAGCGATTGTAACTATGAATTAACCTATTTTACAAGATTTAAATGTATTGTGTTGAATAATTTAAACAGAGCACATGGTCTGTCTCCTACTATTTAGCTGAAAAATAATCCAAACTTTGTTGGCAGAAACTGAAAGGGAATAATCAGATACTGATCGTGCAATTAAAATGTAACCCATAATGACTGTTAATCTTCAATTAAACCATTTATTAGAAAGGTATGGTAAGACATTGACTGTAAAAATTAAAAATGAGTTAGCAAAATAATTCCATGCGTAATGTAATTTGATTTCGAGTTTATAATTTTTTCATTTTTAAAAATGAATTTGGTTTATTTATGTAACCTTTTCAAATGTATGCACATATGTCATAATATATTTAATAATTTGGATTCTAACTAGGAGAAGGAAACAGAAAAACAGGATATTTCAAGGAATGGTTCTTCTCTGGTAAATGTTTCAGCTAGTATAGGCTAACTTTAGCTAATAGGTACACATAAGTAGCTAATGGATGTTCCACCCAATTAAATAAGTTTTATGGACTAATTAGTTGCCTTTAACTGATAATACTGCTCAATACATAAAAAGTTGATTTGCAGCTTTATTAAAACCTGAATATCAAATCTTTTCTGAAATACTTTTTTTAAAGCAACTCTTTACATCTTTTTGCACTAGCATAATAAAACCAAAGAGGCCTCTCTAAAGAATGTCTTTGATTATTGATTAAAGCTTTCATTTACCACTAATGTATAAAGAGCCTCAACTGATTAACATTCTAATTAAGCCAGCAGTTTTATAGTTTTAGCTGGAATTTGACCTAATGAACAGAATGATGCTTAAACTTGGGTAGAAATATACAGTAAGACTTCAATCTTCTGCACACTTTTATGGAAATAATCAATACTGAACATGCTGTCTAGCTGATTGCTCTGTTGCCTTAATATAATAAAACTAAAAAATATGTTATTGATTCTACCTCTTCTCTGCCACAAGGGTAGAGATGGTAAGTCATGGGAAGTTTAAATATATCGCCTGCAAAAGAGCAGAGGAAGGTCATTACAGTAAGATATGTTCAAGGCCAACTGTAGTTGAATGGGTCAGGAAGCAAATCTAGACAGCCTTATTTCTTGGATTATTTTCGGTAACCTACAAAAACTGAACAGCCGGTTCAAATTATACTACAGCTCAGTAGCTTTGAGTTTTTACTTTGAGACTGATAAAGGCTTCATAAAATGGTCTGGAAGAGGGCCATAAGAAAAGAGCTTTTGCTTAAGGGATTTCTTCCAAGTGATTTGGATAATATCACTAAGAAAAAGGAAGCTGATATAAATCAAGCTTTAAACATTACTAACCAAACTCTTGTTGGTTACAGCTTGTAAGAGCTGTAGTGGTGCAGTGGTTAGACAGTTGTTAACAGTTGGCTGCCAGTAAGTTCAGCAGTTCGAGTCCCACTAGCTCAAGGTTGACTCAACCTTCCATTCTTCCGAGGTCAGTTCCAGGACCCAGATTGTTGGGGGCAATGCGCTGATTTCTGTAAACTGCTTAGAGAGGACCTTAAAGCACCGTGAAGCGGTATATAAGTCTAACCGCTATTGTTATTGCTACTTAAGCCAACTCAATATTTTCAGTTCTTGAATATCATATATAGATGTTTAAATTTAGATTGTGATTTTTTCCTTCAGTTATTTTTAATTACTCCATATACTTCCATATTATAGCCAATGAAACTGACAACTTGATTCCTCATTTGAGAAAAAACAATCCACACAGATGACATCTAAAAAATACTTTAATTACAGTATTCCTTGTGGGTGAAAACAGGCCAGTAGCAGATGATTTTAGCTAGTCTCATCTCAGCTAGTAGATCCAGTTACTGGCTTTGCCAATACAGGGCTGTGTGTAGTATTGTAACTATGTAAACCCTGCCCCATAGTGGTATCCCATTGCAGGGCTGTAAAGGAGAAGCTGGTACAGTGGTATCACTTTGAAGTGTAGTTTGACCTGCATCACTCTATCATGCCAGCAAGTATTCAAAAGTGCTTTAAAAGTTTAAAAATTAGGTAGTGATACCAATTTATTTATCATAGAATGACCAAAGCAGTGGGAATGATGTTGCTTTTAACGTGATTCAGAATGTGACTTCCGGTTCCAGCTCCCATTAAAGGAGTCAGCAGAAGTCGATATCTTGGCCTCCAGAGGTGTCATTTCTCTCTGTTCTGGAGACTCTGGGAGAGTCAGAAGTCTCCATGGAGGGGTGATGAAAGAGGGGAGGTGATCCAGGAATGTGAGTCATGCGGTGATCAACTTGAAGGAATGAACTACTCCTAATTACAGAGCAGAACGAAGGTCTGTCTGTTTATACAGACACCATGAAGACGGGTTGAGGACAAGAAGGAAGGGAAGAAAGACTATAAACAGCAGATCAGACTGAATGAGTAATTAATCAGACTTTCGCAATGATCACTGGACAGGGGGAAAATGTAACTAAAAAGGATACACATTAATTTCCAAAAAGAATGAAAAACATGTGGTGAATGACTAGGCAATGGGAAACAAATAATTTTCAAGGAAGATAGAAGCAGTTTCAAAATTGGGGGCCTTTATCAAGGAATGTCGATTGACTTAAAAAGACTTGAAGAAGAGGAAAAAAGAAAGAACCTGGGAACCTAGAGGATATTCGTAAATAACTATTTCTATTATTATTATTAGAGGGGGAGAAAGGAGGGGAGGTCTTGAAATTAGAATTACATTTGTAAAACAACTACTCTTAAGACACAGCCATTGTGAAAAAAGAGAAAGAGTGATACCTAGTGGGGAAATTGAGGGACTCAGCAAGTTTTCTCATCAAATAATTGCTGAGCACTACATAGATAAAATGGAGCAATTATATGAAATGATTGGGTCACTCCAGCAGCAAATGTTCCAGAACCACAAGGAACTAATGCAGAAATGGGAGGAAACAAGTAATAAGTTGACAAAAAGTATAATACAACAGGCGATACATCAACAACAAACACCCTATGAAATAAAGAGTAAATCTGAGAAGAACAGAAACTTGGCGAAAAAAAGAATAAAAGATAAAATCAAAGGAAGAAAAGAAAGGTGACAACATCACATAAAGATAATAAATATAAAAAGACAAAACAGATCGGCAACAGACTGGAGAAAAAGCAAAGAAAACATTTCTTCCAAAGGAACAAAGAAACAGGATAAACGACACAAACCCAAAGAGATTTTAAGTATGTGGAATAGCACGGGAGGGGGAGGGGAAAATGCTGGAAAATTTTGAACAGGGGAATGCGAGACAGACTGAGTGGAAAGATGCAATTTATAAAAGCGAATGGAAAACATATTTACACAAGAAGGAGTAGATAGAAAATAAGAACTGAAATGGAATATTTTTAAAAAATAGGAGACATCAGACAAATGATCTTGAGCAGAAAAAGACAGAGATATAGGAAGATATAAGATTAGTCAGATATAAAGAATAGTCACCAAGGAAATAAGATATAATAATGAAACGAAGTTAGATGTTATATAGATATAGGTGATTTAAGATAAGATATAGGATTTAAGTCAAATTATCTTAGGTAATTAGAAAAATGTAAAGTATTGTTTAAAGATTTGTTTAGAAATATAAGAATGCATAAATAGAAATTTCTCTTTTTTCTGTTTTCCTTTGTTCTGTTCTTACCATAATTGAAATATAAATATCTGGTAGAAAGAAAAGAGGTAATGGACATTAAAAGGTGTGATCAACAGTACACCCAGAAAATATGTTGGTAGTAAATTTAGATGTTAATTCAAGTAGGATAAGAGATAATCAGTCAGGAATATAGAACATAGTATTATTCTCACACTTAATAGTTACTAGGTTATAGATAGTAAGTAAATATTATAGAAATTAGCTCAAAATAGAGAGAGTTTAAATGATAACCAAATTGAACCCAAAAAAGGAAAAGGCATGAATTGAACATTAAAATATAAGCTTTTTGCTCTCTGTATCAATGAATCATACTTAAAATTGCAATAGCGAAAACAAGGGAGGGGTAAAATTTGTTCTTGAATCTCTATGTGAGAATCTCAAATAGAATATCTCAGTCCTGAATACCACTTAAATACTCTGTAGAAAGAAAAAATGAAATGGGAATTAAAATGTGTGAATAAGTATGCCAAGATACTATATGTGCTGTAAAATTAGATGTTTAATAAAGAAGGGGAAGATCGAGGAAATGAGAGAAGAAAAGGAGTAGAGAAGGGAGAAGAGAAAGTGAAGAGAAGGAAAGAGGGAAGAGGGAAAAGTGGAGAAGAGGAAGAGAAAAAGGAAGGAGAAAAGGGAAGTGGGGAAGGGAGAGGAGAGAAAGAGTGAGAAGAAGAGGAGGAGGAAAGGAGAAAGAAGGAAGGAAAAGTAAGAGACAGAAGGAGGAGGAAAGGGAAGTATGGAAGGAAGAGGAGAGGAGGGGGAATAATAATAATAATAATAATAATAATAATAATAATAATAATGATGATGATGATGATGATGATGATGATGATGATAGTAATAATAGTAATAATAGTAATAATAGTAATAATAGTAATAATAGTAATAATAGTAATAATAGTAATAATAATAAGTGAATCCCTGCGGTTGTGAAGTTAGCAACACAGTTGTTAAGTGAATCTGGCTTCCCCATTGACTTGGCTTGCCAGGAGGTCGCAAAAGGGGATCACTTCCTTAATCTCATTTTGAAGAACATTAGATTTTGCCCTCACTCAGAGAGAAATTGCCATTCCTCTGAATAAACAGAATGATTAAAAACTGATATTGCCGTAAAGGATTTTATGGTTACCTTTTTGGCTGTAGCGGCCTCCATAGCAATGATACTAGGCTAAGATAATTTCTGTATAAATAGTCTGTTAGGTATTAGCAGAGATTCCTTGGTGACAAGGATAGCACAAATACAAAAGGCAGGGTGCAAATTTGAAGCAATGAACTCAAAGTCACACACCCACGGAAGGTAAAGGGTATAAAACGGTTTATGTACAAGATATAGGCACAGTCCAATATTCAATGTCAATTAACAGTCCAATAAGTCATACACAGTCAATACATGAGAAACTAACCAGAATAATCAGCAAGCAGAACAGTAACACCGGAGCACAGATACAGCAGTGGAGAGAGATTAATGCTCTCTGGTTTCCTGCTTTCCAGTAATTCTACGCCTTGTACTCAATCAGTATCCTGGTCCCAGTAATTATAATGAGTCCTCATAGTTTACAGCCATATATGGTAAAATAACTGTCTGGGCTCTTAAAGTGACCCTAACATAGTCAATTATATTTCAGTGACACATGTTTTCTCCCCAAAACCTTTAGATGGTGTCCTATTGAAGGATTGCAGCTCTGTTAGAACAGCTTCTTACACGGAGGAAGTTTTAAGGAGAGATACCCTATGATTGTCAGGGTTTTTCCATTGTCCTTGCAAATGGTTATTATGGATGTAATGTAACCGCAGCGAATTTCTTGATCTCTGCCTCTGATTCCCGCTAGATAAAAATTAGCCAAGTAATTAAGGTAAATGTGATAATTTAATGGAAAGCTAAATGGTGATCTTTAAGCCCTGACAGAATTAAGAAATAACACACAACCTACTAAGAAGCGATTATTAATATTATTACTATTATTTAAAAGCAATTTGGGAAGATTAGGAAGTACATTGTTAAAGGAGGGAATAAGGAAGAAGGCACTGTAGTCTAGTATTTCTTTGATAAAACAAATTTTAAAAGCATTTCGGGGCATTATCCTGGAATGCATTCAATGTCAGAATGAGTCTGTTGACTGGAGCTATTGTGTAGTACATATATTGTGTATATACAGCCATAATTGAGCCCAAAAATGATGTTGTTAAGTGAGAAATTTGCTAAGTGCGTTTTGCCCCATTTTACGACTTTTCTTGCCACCGTTGTTCAGTGAATCACTGCAGTTGTTAAGTTAGCCACACAGTTGTTAAGTGAATCTGACTTTGCTTGTCAGAAGGTCACAAAACATAACCCCGTGACACTGCCTGTCAGCTGCTGTGAGCATCTGCCACACCTGGAGGGAGAGGACTGGGTGAGATGTGACGTGTGGGGTGGGACTGGCCTTGCCTGGAGGAGAAAAAGGAGGGTGGCCTTGGACACTCAACTGATCGGGGGACCTTGACGGATGGCTGATGGTAGCCGGGTATGTGCCGTCGGAGGCACCTCAAGGACACCGGACCCAGCTACAGGGGAGTGACGCGCTCTATGCCATCACAGCATTGATTGGCCTGGGGACTTTTGAGGGGGCGGACACATCTCTTCCCTTCTGTAACCCGTGAATGCTGAATGTATTCAGAGCTTGCCTAGCTATGCTGCACTCAACCACCCACTCAAAGTACCTTTCCTCTATTTCACATGGGAGTGAAGGTTCATCTTTCCTGGGAAGCGGGGGCCCGCCTCACACTGCCACTGTCATAAATGACTCAGTTGCCAAGCATCTGCATTTTGATCATGTGATAGTGGAGATGCCACACTAGTTGTAAGTGTGAAAAATGGTCTGTATTCAATATCAGAATGAGGCTGTTCACCAGTTTTGGTCTAGGATAACCCCGGAGCTATTGTGCGGTGCGGTGTTTCTCAAATGTGTCAACTCTAAGATTGCCTGATGTTGCCTGAGGAATTCTGGGAGTTGAAGTCTACACATCTTGAAAATGACACTAGTGTAGTCCTTAAAGTTGAACTAAGCCTGTGGATATTAATCCATTCTGCACCAGAAAAACTTGCTTAGTTGTGTGGGTTGTCACTCCCTCTCTGTTGTTGAAAAACAGTTTTTATCCCAGAGCAGTAACCATATTGAATTCTACTGTATAGTGCAATATTCATCCAATATCAGGGTTTTTTCCATTCATTTGTATAGAATGTGAAGGATGTGTGTTTTGTTCTTATTTTTATAGGTTTTTTATGTATATGTACACTGAAGATGACTTTTAATTTCATTGGACGAATTGCAGTGACAATAAAGATATTGAATTGAATGAAATTGAATTATTATTATTTATTATTTATTAATCCTATTTGTATGTCGCCCCTCTCCGGGGACTCAAGGTGGCTCACAGCATATCCACATTACATTGAAGACCCACTTGTTCCATCAAGCGGGCTTGGGATAGCCGCACCCTGTCCTCCTGCATTTAATATGAAATTCTTAATAATAATAATAATAATAATAATTTTATTTATACCTCGCCCTTCTCCCAAAGGACTCAGGACGGCTTACAGGCACATAAAAACACCAATAGTATGAACAATCCCCCTGGGGGTCGCCAGCCAACATTGTTTGATCGTCGGCACCCTGAGGAGGCCCACTCTGGGGGAGCGTGTGGGTCGGTGGGAGGTATCAGTGGGTAGAATGCGGTCCTGCAAGTAACTGGACCCTATGCCATGGAGAGCTTTAAAGGTGGTAACCAACACCTTGAAACGCACCCAAAAGACCACCGGCAGCCAGTGCAGCTCACGCAGGAGATGAGTTATGTGGGCACGCCCACTTGCTCCAGAAATCTCCCGCGCGGCCGCATACTGGACTAGCTGGAGCCTTCGGGTGCATTTCAAGGGGAGCCCCATGTGGAGAGCATTGCAGTAGTCCAGACAGGAAGTGATGAGAGCCTGAGTGACTGTTCATAGGGAGTCCCGATCCAGAACGGGGCGCAACTATCGAATCAAGCGGACCTGATAGAAGGCCCCCTGGCGATGGCTGCCACATGATGTTCCATAGACAGCCGTACATCCAGGAGGACCCCCAAGTTGTGTGGGAAATAATTGTATCGCTCCCCTTTTCAATTCTAATGTTCAGGCCTGATTTAATTTTTTTAATAATGTTCTTAATTTATATATGTATTTTGTATTTTTAATATTGCCTATAAGCCGCCCTGAGTCCTTCAAGAGAAGGGCGGGATAGAAATAAAATTATTATTATTATATACATTTATATGATTACATTACAAATAGTTAAAAATATTTTAAAAACTTTTAAACACACATACACACCATTCATGGCCGGATCTCGTTAAAATTGTATTGTAGTTGGAAAATGGAAGGTAGTAACTATGTGTTTCTTCTTGAACTCCTTAATGAAAAAAGGTATAAATCAAATAAAGGTACAGGCTGCCAAAATCAAAGAAGTCACCAGATGGTTGTAGAGATTGCCAGGTTTTTAAATACCTCTTGGCTGCCATCCAGTGGCCATCTAAATATTTGCAGCCTAGGCACATTGAGCCTAGTTACAGGTCTCTTCTAAGGCTACTATTAGCATAGTAAAAATGGCAGTGATCTTAGTTTTTTGTACTCTATGCTTCAGTGTAAGGAGAATTTTATTCCTGTGGTTCAGCATACAGGTTGGAAGAAAATGTCCAAGGATTTCTAGTGATGCCTTCTACAAGTTTAATATATTAATCTGTTCACAGTCAGAACCAACCTGCACAAACGATTTAATTTGCAAAAATGTTGCAGAATTCAGCAGTTTTTTCGATACGGAATCAGATTTACTTTGATGTACCAAAAATAGGTATATTGCAGAATCCAGCAGTTTTTTTTTGATACAGAATCAGATTTACTTCGATGTATTTTGGTTGACTTGGGGTTTGTTCCTGTTTAAAAGCCATGTTCACACAAGAGCTGCTACATTCGAAAGACATAGACTAGTTGGGCAACTTTTAATCTTGATTAATTTTTCATGGGTTAACTTGAAGTGGGATTTGTGTGCATGTTGATGTAATATTGTTTCTGTGAAACAGGATAATAAGTTAATTCAATCATTGGATAAACCCCAGGATTTATTGAATGTGTTCCTTTAAAAAAAAAAACCAAAAACCCTTTCCTAGCAAACAGCCATCATAATTTTCTTCTACACGGCCTAGAAGAAACAAGCCAAATTTAATAATGGCAAAATGAAAATGCTTGGCTGCTTTAGGATATAAGACTAGATAACCGAGTACAGAAGAAGCTTTATCCAGGCTCACCTTCGGTCAAGTGTAATGTAGATGTTCTCACTGCTATTCCACTTTTATTTGCAAAATGGGGCCGCGGATTTCTATTGCACTGTAGTTTTATCATTCGCAGATTGGAGACACCATCAAACATTCACTGCTTTCAATCTTGAAGTAAAGCCAGAATGGCAACAGCTGAACAATAAAACCAGATTATCATTTCTCTGGTCTGCCTTAAGTGGAATTGGAATTGCTGTTCAAACAAAGGAATTTTTTTTATTATTGAAACGTTTTACAGGGGAAAAAAAAACCAAAACATTCCCCCCCCCAGAACATCCATGTGTTGTTCTATGCAGATGTACAT
>JANHFO010006312.1:43391-56932 GCA_032468095.1 Pareas carinatus | reverse complement strand
TCTCTCTCTCTCACTCTCTCTCCCTCTCTCCCTCTCTCTCTCAAGCAGGAAAGAATATCACACAAGAATGTGTAATACTTAAATAAGCTTCAATTGTTTTGTAATAATGAAACTTAACTTTAATAATTTTACTACAGTTAAATAACCTTTTAAGATTTTGTTATGATTAAATAAGCATTTATGATTTTGTTATAATTAAATAAGTATTTATGATCTTGTTTTAATTAAATAAGCTTTTTTAAATTGTGTTATATTAAATAGGTGCCCTTTTATATTAATAAAATGGAAGTTCTCAAATCATTATTTTACAAATGTATGTATCTTTTTTAAAAAAACTCATACTAGTGATCTGCGGGATTTAAAATTATGAATTTAGTGGTCCCTCAGGTCCAAAAGGTTGGTGACCACTGCTCTGAATTATAGTAGCTAAATTACAAGATAAATAAACCTCCACTAGATGGCACTTCAGCACCTTTTTAAAATTAAAAGTGACCTGTAAAAAAATCTCATTCTGAAATGCTTTTATCCTGACAGATTTTAAATTGCAGAAAGGGGGAAAAAAAGTTTATTTGAACCCAAAGCACAATGTAATAAAACCAAACAGGTAACTTCTGAGGCCTTAGTCACCATCTGCCACATCTACTTTGAGTAGGAAGTCTTAAATGATAAGTGGTGCACTCTTTTAAAATATTCTCCAGGTTGAGCTTCTGCAAATAACAATAGATGCTCAGTTGGGGAATGGCAAAAATGTCCCGTCCAGCAGCAAAAATAAGCCCTCGCCTTTGGAGCTTTATTTTACTGTTTTGAAATAATGTTTGTTTTTAAAAAGAATTTGCCAGTAGGGGATATACTTTGAATGTTGGTCATGTCTGGCTAATTTACAAGAGGATTGGAGGCTGTAAATTAAGTGGTGATGTATTAAAAGACAAATATGTCAGCCGCGACATAAATCTGAAGTGGCTGGGCTCCTCATTTCCCTAAGCCATAATGCAGCTTATTCAATTGTAGATATAACATGCTTGTGTGAACTCGACCATTGAGGCTAATAAACCATGTTGTTTGAAATCAGGCAGTGTCTAGCAGTATAACCAGAAGAGCCATCACACATAAGGATTTCTGGTAAAGGTTGTTTTCAAAATAATAGGGCTCCCCAGTTGGAGTGAAAGACCTTGAAAGGAGGGGGCTGAGGGAAAGAAGAAAAGAAATAATAGAAATCACCTACTTGATTCCTCTGTTCACATTCCTCCTTATTCCTTTGGGACTGGTATTTTAACAAACTTTGATGCTATGTTTTCATAGAGAATGTTTAATAACTGTTTTAAAACTATTGTATAGATTCTAAGATGTTTTGATAATAACAAAAATATGGATCCTTCATAAAATAAATAGAAATCACATTTAGTTCCCCAGTGACTGCATCTCAAAAGTCCCCTCTGTCAAAATACTAAAATTTGCAGATGATACAACAGCCTCATTAGAAACATCTATGAATCTGCCTACAGATGAGAAATCGAACAACTAGCCTTGAGGTGCGGACAGAACAATCTTGAACTGAACTCACTCAAAACAGTAGAAATAACAGTTGATTTTAGGAGAAATCCTATCCTATCACCTCTCACAATGTTAAACAATATAGTATCAATAATAGAAACTTTCACATTTCTAGGTTCTATAATATCTCAAGATCTAAAATGGTC
Source organism: Pareas carinatus (assembly GCA_032468095.1). Lineage (NCBI taxonomy): Eukaryota > Metazoa > Chordata > Lepidosauria > Squamata > Pareidae > Pareas > Pareas carinatus. Next base: position 55,235 of record JANHFO010006312.1, on the reverse strand, counting down.
AGCTAACATGAAAAATGTCATTAAAAAAGCACAATAAAAAATGTTCTTTCTGAGACAACTCAGAAAGCTCAGATAGCCCAAGTAACTGCTGACATAGTTCTACAAAGAAATCATTGAGTCCGTAATCTGCACCTCAATAACTGTCTGGTTTGGCAATGCAACCAAACAAGATAAACATAGACTTCAAAGAATAATTAATACTGCATAAAATAATTGCTACAAAACTCCTCTTCATTGAAAGCCTGTACCCTGAACGAACCAAAAAGAGAGTGGTGAAAATAATTATAGACCCCTCACACCTTGGACATAATCTGTTTCAACTTCTTCTCTTCAGATGCCACTACAGGGCATTGCAAACCAAAATAACTAGACACAAGGATAGTTTCTTTCCCCATGTCATCAACCTGCTAAATAACTAACTTATGCAACACTTAAATTATCTAGTAGGAATATATCATTATTGCCTTCTCATCTTTCCTATTACCTATTACCCATTCTCTTAATTGTATGACAATTAACTTGTTTCTTACATCTTACAGTATAAAATAGTTATTCATTTAGTACCCCTATTTTGACTTCTAGATTGTTTATTGGGATCCTACAACTGTTCTAAACCTATTACAAAAATGTACCATATCACAAAAATGTATTGTATGGCATGAGGAAGGTGTTTTGTGACATAATGATTGTATTTTATAACATGATGACATGATGGATGTACTTTATGATTGTGATTGTATTCATGATTAAGATCGCGGTTTGTAAATTGCAGCTTATATGTACATGACAAGATGAATGTACTTTATGATTATGAATGTATATTGTGATTAGAATAAATTCTGTTTCTGATTCTGAAAAGAAAAGAATTTCTATTTAGAAATTCGTGGCTTGACATGGTCAGTGGAGAACTTCTTGTAAACTTCTTATCTACCATCTCTTTATAGTCTTGCCAACATATATAAATCTTTAGTACTTTATAGGAAGCTTGACGATCAAGGATTCTCCCCAACTTTATTGGGCAAGCAGATGGGGAACTGTAAACATGTTTACATTATATTAATTTACTGAAAACCTTTCCAGAACTTAATGAATTCTTGCTGGTTGCTTTGTTTCTGAATGCCTGAAGCAGATACAAGTTTTGTCTTAACATTGCAATTAAATTCAGGCTCTGTTGCTTGTTTTCCCCTAGTTTTGTTATCTTTAAAAATTTGGATATGATCTATTGATGTGACCCTTTCTGAAGTTGTGGCCAAATTTATACAGTTTAATGCGTCAGAAGGAGAAAATAATTAAAGCTACTGTATTTAATAATTCAGGTGAAACTGAATTTAAATGTAAAGAAAGAAAAATTGATTTATTCCAGTCTCCTGCCACATAAAGAACAAATGTAATCTTTCCTCCTTATTTTACCTAGGGGGTTATGAAGAACTCCAAAGCACATATCGCACTTGTGAACTTCAATTGGTCCAATAAAACTTTACATTCTTATTTAAATGAAAGCGTGCTTCTTTTAGTTTGCAGGTCACCGAAGGAAGAGCAGTAGAGTACTACCCTGTTTCCCCGAAAATAAAATGGTGTCTTATATCGATTTTTGCTCCCAAAGATGCACTAGGTCTTATTTTCAGGGGATGTCTTATTTTTCCATGAAGAAGAATATGGTACACACCACGTGCCTGACTCCTGCCCCGTGCGACTCACTGTCTAATTGTGAGTCAGCCAGACTCTGTCAGGGCAGAGGGAGCAGCAGGCGGCAGCTTATCCTGGCGGCGGCATGAGCTCTCTGATTAAAAGAGACATCGCATTTCCTGTCTGCTACGGCTGCGCTGAGGCCAACAGTGAGCTGCGCAGCGGCGCCTGCCGCTACGGTCCAGAGTTCAGTTACGGTATCTTCGGGGGGCCTTATTATCGGGGAGAACTTATGTTCGGGGGAGGCCAATTTCCAATTTTATTGCATTTATATACCAACCTTCTCCTGATGGACTCAGGGCAGTGTACAGCCAAATAAAATCACAAACAACATCACAAAACAACCGCAATACCCAAGTTAAAAAAACCATATAAAAATAATTACACAAGGCGGTAATTTAAAAAATCCAATGTAAAAACCAATTCAAAACCCAATAAAAACAATTTACAATAATAAAAGGGTGGGGGCTAGGATAGCCCGGCTTGCATAAAAAGTTGTGTTTTTAGGGTACGACAGAACACTTGGAGATCAGATATAATACGTATCTCAGGGGGGGAGTCATTCCAGAGGGTGGGCACTGCCACAGAGAAGGCTCACCCCCTGGGGGTCGACAGCCGGCATTGTCTGGCCGACGGCACCCCAAGGAGGCCCTCTCTGTGGGAGCGTACTGGCCGGCGGGAGGTATTTGCTGGTAAAAGGCGGTCCTGTAAGTATCTAGGTCCTAAGCCATAGAGCGCTTTAAAAGTGAGGCCTTATTATCGGGGAGGACTTATTTTCGGGGAGATCTTATTTGGGAGGGGGATGCCTTATATTTCAGCGAGATACTGTAAGTAGGTCTCATTTTCGGGGGATGTCTTACTTTCGGAGAAACAGTATAGTACTGTATTTCACTAAAACAAACCCTAATGCATCTTTTGGAGCAAAAATTAATATAAGACCCATTCTTATTTTCAGGGAAACATGGTAGTTATAAGAGTTACAGCTGCAGATCTAGAGCCTCAACACCTGTGTTGTGGCATCTTCCTTCACCCCGTTTATCTATTTTTATTTGTCCAAGCAGCCTAGAAGTTAGTTGAGTAAGCAGTGGGGTTGCTGTGTTTTGAAAATAAATCTTCCCCTTTTAATGTCTTCCACCAGCCCAGTTCTGAGAAAGTGGGAAAAGCTATCTCCTTGCTACATTAGGGACTAACATGCTAGTGGAGTGTGTGGATGGAGTTGCCACTTGATTTAGCCTGACAGTGGTTCCCTTCCCCATTCTGGTTCTTATGTACACCTGCAGTTCTCACTTGATATGCTCCTCCTCCTGCTCCCTATCTCATATATTTTTTAGAAAAATCCTACCTTTTTCACATACAAGGTAGCAAACAAACAATATTCCTTCCTTCTCTTTTCCCCATAACAACAAACCTGCAAGATGAGGGGTTGAGAGTGATTGACCCAAAGTTACCCAGTCAGTTTTTCATGCCCAAGGAAGAATTAGAATTCACAGTCCCCTGCTTTCCAGGCCAGCATCTTAATCACTTAAACAAAACGGCTTTCATGTATTCACTCTGGCATCTGATCTCAAAAAGCATCTGGATTCATGAGGCCTATTTTGGCAATTCAAGCAGGGAGAGACATCCACTTTAAGATGAAATTGAGTCGTGGATGATCTTTCTTCTAGAACATGTAGAAATTTCTATAACCTTGTCATTAATAAAGAGTGCGGAAAATGGAGCAGTGGATGTTCTCTTAAGAGATCTAAAATTCTCCTGATCTCTAGATCAGCATTTCTAAACTTTGCTGCCTGGGGGATTCTGGGAGTTGAAGTCTACATATCTTAAAAGTTGCTAGTTGACAAATACTAGTCTAGACACATATAGCTCTACTCAACAATTTATTTTAGTTCATATATATGGGAGAGAATTTGTTACAGAGGCATGTGTGACCTTGAGCAATGAACTCCACTATATTTTTTGTAAAATATCTTTCTCAAGGGAAATTATGGTAGCGGTTTATCAATTATGAAACATTCAGAGAGATATGGTTGTTTATTACTTTATTTTTCAGGATGACTAATACTATTGGTGAACCCTTTTCCTGTGATACTTTTGTGGCACTGCCTCCAGCCACCCTAGGAGGCCGAATCATCTTTGGAAAAAATTCTGATAGGCCTTCTGATGAAGTCCAGGAAATTGTGTTTTTTCCTGCTGCTGTTCATGATCCAGGACAAAAAGTTGAGGTAAGAGCAACATTTCTAGAAAGAGCATAAATCTTATTGGGAAGTTTTATATGAGAAACTTATATTAGAAGTAAAATCTAGTCCGTGTCATATTCCAAGCTGGGAGAGATCCATAAAAAAAATGAATTGGAGGCAGGCTGCAGGTTTTTGGAAAGGAGATCTCCGTTTATTGGTAGCCAGAGACAACAGTGACAGCAGCAAGTTTCTGGGGTGGCTGACCAATTGGGATTGAGAGTAGATGGGCTTTTATACAATTTGGGGGGCTTTGTGATTGAGATGTTTGTCCCTATGCAAGAATATGTCCTTTAATATTCAGTGGCTGTTCCCAGATTCCTGATCATGTAGAGGTCATGACTGGCTCTACAGGCAAAAGTAGAAATGCAAATCCTAGAGGTTTTGTTTGTCTGAGCTAATGTTGTCAATTTTGGCTTCTTGCCTATTGTGCTGCTTATTTGGAGCTGCTGTCTGCCTTTTGTCTATGAATAGAGTGGCCAGGCTTTATGAATGGATATAAAATGTCATTCATAAAGCCTAGCCTCTTCAGCCTTCTGCTTGAGACTGTTTTTCTATAGCAGAAAGACTGGCTGCTTTCTGCCTTTGGTAAGGATATTTTTCTCCTCTTCTCCTTTAGGGGAGATATTCTATTCTGCCTCTTTAAATATTTTGTAGAATATTTTATTCTGGGGAGGTGGCCCTTCCCACACTTAAAAGATAAAATACTTAAACATATTTATATCCAAAATCACATGCTTGTACAATTGTACAGTTTGCCTGCATATGGAGTTAGAATGATGAAATGTGCATTGAAATTTTTGGATGCAAGTTGTGACATGTAAACATGCTGTAGTTTGGACACAAGTAAAAAGGTCAGGGTTTATGTTGTGATGTCATGATGTAAAATTTCATCATTTTTGCATCATTGTGGTTTGTAGTAGATACTCATACTGGATTGAAATTGGAAACCAACGATGGAAGTTCCCAGCGATCAAAATCTGACTTATTCCAAGTCAGATCATTGGAGAATCTAAATTATCTGTCAGGTTTTGGCTCAAGGTTGCAATTAACCATTGTATGGTTGGTCTGATTTTGAGTTTTGTATATTCTACAAACTCAGCCATTCCAATGTATAAACTGTGGTTTATGATTTAATTCATTATGTAATACAAGCTAATTGTAATCCAAGCCATGGTTTAGCAAATGATGGCTTAGCACAAGGTGTATGAATTCAGTTACTATTTACTATTACTATTTGCACCAAATGGAAGTAGTTTTCCATAGATGCAATACAAAGATTGGAACATACTATCATATGTGGTGGTCCTGTAGTTTTGCAAGAGACTACTGGAGTAAAATAAGAAATTTGCTAAACAAGATGCTAGATAAAGAAATAAGAAATAATCCGGAAACATTTTTATTAGGCATAATTTATCAGAAAAATCAATAAACAGGATAGATATCTAATGATACATGTTATAACGGCAGCAAGGATAGTCTTTGCCAAACATTGGAAAGACCCAAATTGCTCATCAGATTAGGAAATAATAATACAAATCATAGATTGTGCAAAAATGGATAATTTAACAATAAAACATCAAAACAAAGACAAACCAACTTACCATCAAGTATGGGATATATTCTACAAATGGCTGGAAAGCAAATGGGAAAGGAGGAATTAAGATAAAGGAAAGCCTTAAACAAAAGAGAAATTTAAAGAACCAGACATAAAAGACTAATCAGATAGGAAAACCAACTGCAGTAAGAGGTGGAACTGTGAATATGAACAATAATTTAAAAACATTGGAAGAAAAGAGAAAAAGAAAGGGCAGTAAATAAACATCTGGTTTAATGAAGCGGTAAGATGTAAGAAGAGGAATAATGAAAGTAGAAAGAGGGTAGGGAGAAAGTAGTAAGAAGGAAGAGAGAGTGAAGAGCATGAAAAGTGAATGAAAGAAATGGACTAAAAAGTAGGAAAGAGGAGAGGAAGATAGAAGGAAGAGAGAGGGAAAAGACTAATCAGAGAAGTTCACGAAGAAAGAGAAAAGTAAGAAGAATGAGAGGAGGGAGAAAGTAAGTGATTAGTGATTAGTGGGAGGACAGGAAATATCAAAGAATGAAAAATGGAAGAGAGGAAGGGAAGGAAGGAAAAGGAAAGGTAAGAAGTTTAGGCAGAAGAAGTAGAGAAGAAGAGAGGATAGAGAGATAAGAGAATATATACCTTACAAAGATCAAGTAAACCTAGGCTAAAGGATATAATTCAGAATCAAAGACTAAAATAACTTAGAGGAGAACTGAGGTCTGGTACGGTTACGGAAACATCACTAAGGTAAAAGAAGATACGATGTATCCCAAATTTTGGGCCCATCGATAATAGTGAACTAAGAGATGACATGAAACCCCAGTGAACCAAAGGATTGAGGCAGACGACAAGAGGTGTGATTTTATTTGATATGGGATTATATCTGTATATATTATTGTTTCTCTTTGTTTTTTCTTTGCTCTTGTAAAAAATGGTGTTATTGTATGAAAACTTAATAAAAATAATAATTAAAAAAAAGTAGTTCTCCATAATTTCACACATCAATCTTTCCTAGTTCTGTGATATTTTGGAAATTTTTGCAAGCAAATAGATTCTTTAATCTTTTTAATCAGTGCTTGGTTTGGTACACACACACACACACACACACGATCAGAACATCCAATTGTGAATATTTTTTTCTCCTTTAGTACAGTGAGACAACTCAAGGTCATGCCAACAAAATTTATTATCTAGTTTAGAATATTGTACTGCACTACGTTTTAGGGTATAGGCCTCCTTTCTTCCACTTTGGGCAGTTTGAACAAAGCGGTTTCCATTTTGGAATTCCTTTCTAATTTCAATCTGTGGCCCCTTATTCTGAATTTAAAGGAAAAAATCTTTTAAAAAATAGCTCTGATGAATTTAGATATGTTTTTCATGAGAAAAATCTTAAAAGGCAGGATTTGAGCCCATGATTTACTATATTTAGTCAATACCAACCAATTAGTGAGGGCACTCTGATTTTTGTTCTTGTTACCTTCCACTGGAACATCTAAATTCTAGGACCTAATTTTGTTGAAAAGAATCTCATAATTCTGGGACTTCCGTTGGCTTCACAGACGCTGCAAGGCGGATTCTTCGGGTCCGCCAGCTCCGCGATCGCGTTAGCCGCTTTGACAGCCGAAAATCAGCTGTCAAGCGGCGAAAAAACCTTTCCCCCAAGAGAAGAGAGAAAGGTGAACAGCCAGATCTGGGTAGCGCTCCCCTAGGGCCCCTGAATTTATTCCTGGGGCTGAAAGGGTGAGAGCTCTCCAGGGAGATCTGTCAGAAGCTCCGCATCCGGGACGATTCTGCTTTAAGCAGAAGGAAGCGTCGCGACCATCTCTGATCAAGATCTTTCAAACTACAGTTTTCTGGAACAGACGGAGCAGAAACAGAATTTCTGGCAAGTACTTCTTTTTTTCAACTTAGCTCAGTGGATTAAAAGTTTCCTTCCAAGAGGAACGGAGAGATACATTGTATCGAAGATGGCGCTGGCTTGATTGCTGTGAAAACGAAAGTGATTGAAGTGAAAGCAGTGAAAGCCCTTTGTTCAAAGCGGAACATTGGTTAATAGCTTGTTAATAGTTTGAAACTGTGGATTTTATACACAAAAAGAAATAAAGGACTGATCCTTTTAAAAAAAATATCAAAGTGGAGTTAAAGCAGAAGTGGAATATTTAAATCTGGACTTATAATTATCTTTAAAGAACATTAAAGTGAAATATTTAAATTTGGGCTTTTTAACTTTTTTCTTCAAATTGGAATATTTAAATTTGGACCTTTTAAATTTTTATTATTCCCTTCCCTTAAAAAAGAAAAATCTAAAAGAAAAAGAAATGACTGATTTATAAAGAAATATAAAGCAGAATATTTTAATTTGAACTTCTATAAACTCCTTCTCCTTCTTTCAAATAATGAAAGCCTTTGTTCAAAGCTGAACTGTTTGCTATCAGTCTTTTGCCGTTTCTCTCCTTATATCTGAGGCACTGACGGGTCTTTCGGGCATGTCCTGGATGGACATAATTCTATGTGCTGGGGCGGGGTCTGATTCGGTTTGTGTTAACGGCAGCCTGCTCAGGCCATCCGCGTGGCCCATGTCCTTGCTCGGTGTGTGCTTCAGTTGGAACGTGTAGGCTGCCAAGAATATCGACCACCACAGCATTCGGGGTGATATTATTTGTGGAGTCTGCTTCTGGGTTGTGAATAGACCCAGGAGCAGTTTGTGGTCTGTATAGATCACGAAGTCTCTATCGTATACGTAGTTGTGGAATTTTTTAATTCCAGCTACTATGGCTAGGTCCTCTTTGTCAATTTACCCGTAGTTTCTTTCAGCCGATGACAGCGTTCGCGAGTAGTATCCGATTGGGAACTGCGTTCCACTTTCGTCTTCATGGCTGAAGATTGCCCCTATGCCGTATGGCGATGCGTCGCATGCTATACAGACTGGTCTCCTCTCGTCGAAGTGCACTAACACTGACTCCGACGTGAGTAGCGCTCAGGCGGCGTTGAAACTTTGCGTGTGTGACTCAGTCCACTGCCATGTGGATGCTTTATCTAACAACCAGTGGAGTGTTTCTGCGACTGTGGCCTTTTGCAGGAGGAACGGGTGATAGAAGTTTAAGAGACCCAGGAATGCCTGGAGCTGCTCCTTCGACTTTGGTGTGGGGGTGTTTCTAATGGAGTCTAGCTTTTTCTTAGATGAGTGAATTCCGTCCGCATCGATGCGGAATCCGAGGAATTCCATCGATGTGATGCCGAGAGCACTGGTGTTCGTCAAGTTTCTCCTTTAGGTTTTTGTATGCTATGGACTGGACTGGCGTCGGATTGAACAAGTTTTCGGCCATGTCAAAGACCACTGGACCACTGACACAGAGCAGTGTTGCTGCCTTCATGCCGTCCTCTTTGATCCTGTTCTCTTTCATGCAGCTTTCCAGTCTTGAGCAGTAGGACTGCCATCTGTCCAGCTGTGAGACATCGAATTCTTCGATGCTGCTGATTTTTGCCATTGGCGTAGGCAGCCGGGTCGATCGGTGAGGTTCAGTTCGGTATGCGTTCCGCCTTTCTCCCAAGCCTCGTCACTACTGTTATGTCATGGGTATTGAGACATGGACACGCTGATAACTCGAACCCTTTTATTGCAAAAGTAAACCGAGACAACCTGCACACGCTTGGTGTCCCTTTATTTATAGTCAGAACAGACGGGGTTTTGAAATTCCTGGATTGGCGTGACTCGGCCAATCAACACTCAAAGTGCTCATGCCGCCTCCTGTTGATTGGCCGCTCGCACTCATTCCGGCTGACCAATGGCAGTCGTCGCATTCGTTCAGTCAGCCGTGCTGAAGTTAACATTGAACATAGCTATTGTAATCACAGCTTGTTAATTGCAACCTGTATGTAAGTATTGAGCATGTACACCGGAGGCAAATTCCTTGTGTGTCCAGACACACTTGGTGAATAATTTCTCTTCTCTTGTCTTCTCTTGTCTTCTCTTGTCTTCTCTCCTCTCCTCTCCTCTTCTCTCCTCTCCTATTCTATTCTATTCTATTATATTCTATTCTATTCTAATTCTTAGAAATAACTAACCCTAAACAGACAGCTACATATGGAGGTTAAATTAAGCTCACTTAGAATATAGGAAGATAAGAAAGAAAATCTACTTGTGGCAAAAACAAAATACACATTTTAAATAATTGTGATATTTTCCTTAGCCTATGCCAACATGCAGCAATGATATGAATAGATGTGGGAACTTTATTGTGTATCATTTCAACGTTTCATCAATGGATGATACTAAATATAACAGCAAGAGTTTTTGAAAAAGTTTTACAAAAAAAACCTTGCTGTTATAAAAAAAAAGGTGTGTCGCTTAGTGACAGGCCTGCTAAAGCTACTAGTCTGGGGCTGAAAGGCAAGGGGCAAGACAATAAGAAGAGACAGAAATGTATCATAAAAATGTGAAATCGTAGTTTCATTCCTGTATTTTTTTCATTCCAGGTGTCGCCCTTCACAAAAAACGAGTCTAATATTCTCTCAACAAAGCTGGTAAAAAGGAGAACCTGTGGCCTAGTGACTAATATAATAGCCGAGTAAGTAAATCAGCAAAGGTTCAAATCTCAAAGGGTATTGGTCACTGGTGACAGCTAACAAGTTAAATATAGCCATTTGAGTCTCCCTTTCTTTTCTGGTGAATTTTTCCTGTAACAGAGATAGAAGTTCTCACCTATCAGCAAACAGATTGGCCATTAGCCCCAGTTTTGGAAAAGAAAAGTTCAAATTTGATCCATTTTCTAGCAAACCCACAGAAATTCGAGGAAGAAAAGTCACTTCTCTCTTGAAATGAATCCATATAATTACCTAGGACAGACCTAGAGTTAGTTTTTGAATTGATGCAAGGTCCATTCCTCTGAATGTGGCCACAAACGTTGGCTACCTTTACATGAAATTCAAACCTCATGCTGATCCCTCCGCTTGGCTCTAAGGTAGATTAACCCTGGCACAAATGAACATGGCCTTCCTTCTCTGAGAAGGGCTTCACACAGAGAGCTGGTGAAATCTTTGCTGAAAGTTTGTAGCGTTGGAGTCTACAGACATGATATTCTATGTCAGTGATGGCTAACCTTTTAGGCACCAAGTGTCCAGAGAAGTCGCAGCTAATGAGTCACGGCTCATGATGTCATTGCCTGGCACGGCTCCTCTCTTTCTGAGCATGTACATAGTCCTGTGATGTCATCACCCAGTGCTGCTACTCTCTTTCTGAGCATGTTCAGCTCTGGGGGCGATGCTGGGGCGACTTGGCTCACATGCCAACAGAGAGAGCTCTACGTACCCTCTGTGGCACGCATGCCATAGGTTTGCCATCACTGTTCTATGTGATCTTTGAGGTTGGTTGACTCTACGCAACAACAGTGGAGTTTCTCAACCAAACTGACCTCTGATGATTTCTGTTGACCATCTAGAGTTTTGTACAACAGTAGAAGCTGGTTTCCTGTTGTCTTTTTAAAGGAAGCTTTAACAGCTCCCCAAGGCTTTCATGATCCTTTCCCATGCAAGACAAGTTAGGTTTGATGTGACTTCAATTTTTGGGAGATCAGCCAAAGTTGGCTCAGTTCTGCCACCTAATGGAGTATTGGTGCATAATAGAAAAAGCTTAAGGGTTGGTCATTTTTTTCCCCCAGGGGAAAAAAATGCCTTCTTAAAACTTCTCCCGACTCATAAAAAGCATTATTTATGAATGTGAGTATTATTTTTCTTCCTGGGAGAATAATTATAGGTGTTGCATGCCTTTTTCTGCTTTGCCTGTTTAGTATAGGTGAGAAGGAATTGACATTGTATGACTACAGACGTTGGTTTCCTCTGAATAGTTGCACCTCAAAAACAGAGGCTGGTGTCACAAAAATATGCCTGTACAAATATTTCTGATTTAGAAAGATAGTATTTAGAGTCAAATGTATCTGTGGCTTAAAAAATAGACCTTCAATAGGATAGTGTAGTGTAGAATCTTTGCATTCATGATTTAGAGACGAGGTGAGCAAATCTGCCCACTTTTAAGACTTGTGGATTTCAAGTATGATCCTGAAGAATCATAAATGTTAACTCTCTCACGTACACATACATGCACACTTTAAATGCACAATTCTCCATCCCTGCACAACTGAAATATTTGAAATTTTCAGTTCTAGATACAGATATATTCATATCTGGATACAGGTATGAATTTGGTAAATAATTAATGTCTGCTTGACCGTGAATTTTTTTTGACAGGAATCTGGCTTTTTCCTGAGTGTTCCATTTACTATGCAAGAAACAAAAAACAGAGGAGGAGGAAGAGCTTCTGAAGAGGAAGTGGAAATGGGAAGGGGAAGAAAAAGAGGAAGAGGA